>PVJX010002424.1:0-27686 GCA_004027295.1 Dolichotis patagonum | reverse complement strand
AGTTAAGAAGAGCTTGGAGTGAAGTAATTCAAGCCCTGAAGGAGAACAACCTCCAGCCCAAATTGATGTATCCTGCAAAACTCTTTAGAAATTAATGGAGAAGCACGATGCTTCCATGACACAGAGGAACTGAGAGAATTTGTGACCACCAGTCCAACCCTACAAAAAATACTGAAGGGCATTCTAGGGAGAACAAGAATACGAGCATTTCAGGAACAGTGGCAGAGAGGCCTCAGAGAATGGGGCAGACAGTGGAGTGGAACAGAAAAATAAACAACCAATGGCAGAAAAACAGAATAGCAGAAATAAGGCAGAGAAGGTTGGCTGTAATCTTGTCTTAGTTACTTTTTATTTGTTGCTGAGACAAAATACCTGATGCCCAAAATTGGGAAAGGAAAGGTTTATTTCTTACAGTTTTTGGAGGTTTCAGTCCATACTCATTTGGCTCCAAGGTAAGGTGGCATGGTGGGGCCGCAGTTCATGGCAGCTGCAAACAGCAAGGTGGAAACCGGCAAGAGAGAGACAGATCTTCTTCCTGCCATTACATCAGATCCTGGCTCCACCCCCTAGGAGGGTTTAGCACTGACACCATCAATCCAAGCACTAGCCAATGAACCAGTCACAAATGTACAATGCAAATACATGAGGCCTGGGGCCACTGACATAAACCATGACAAATCTCTAGTATAGATGGACTTGAAATATTAACAGAGAGAAACACAGGCAGAGTAGATGAGGAAATAGGGTCCATTGAGGGGCTCTAGATAGGGAGGCAGTTGGACCCAAAATAAGCAGTGCACCCTATGGGAGTGAAAGGGGAGGAATTATCTAAAAAAGGAATGCAGAGGATATTGTTAATTGGGTAACAAGTTTTAAAATCTACATTATTATCATCAATCTGCTTAGATGGATTATATGCTTTTTCAGTTTGTCTCTTTACACTACACTTGAGGACACAGTCAGCTATTCCAAAAATAAGAGGACACATTATGGTAATCATCCTTAATTTCCTATCAACTTAATCTGCATAACTTATACTGTCCTATTATGACTGATCTTATTTGAATCTGGTTTTTTAGATTGCTGTTTTGTATTGACTGATTTTATTTAAATCTGTTATGATTGATAGCATCAAGTCTAAGTGGATAGGCAACTACACTGAAGATGACAAGATTCACTAAGATACACAGTCTGGTTTGATTATTACTTACTTTTGAAGTCTTATAATGTCTCCAATGCTTCATTTTTATTAATGTTGCTATACTCTGCTGAGACACTGTGGTAACCATTGTAGATCACCTTGTATTGTGGTTTTATATGACTTTTTGTTTCATGCTTTTCTAGGAATTGTTTTGTTTTGTCTTGCTTTGCTTTGTTTTTCCCTCTAATACAGAAAGGATAGATATACATGTAGAGACTCATGCATGTGTAGAGCTTATAAACAGTTTATGAGAACCAACTATATAACGCATGTTGAAATGAACAACTACTTTGAAGAAAAAGAGACACTAAAGTACCCAGTGCTGATTCCATAATGTCATGATGTGAAATCCAGCAAAACTATCATTCTTTGTTCAAAGTGATTTTAGCTTGTTTTGTTTTGTTTAAGTTTAACACGCATGAAGGTATGGACAGCTGTTTTGAAGAGAATGAGAGACACTATGACAGCCATTCTTGGCTTGCCTATTGTCAGGTCTTGAAGACCTGAAATGCCTTCCTCATCCTGCTCAGATCAATTCCATACTATGTTGTTTCCTGTGAATTCCCTGTATGTGACAATATGGACAACTATTTGGAAGAAAACAAGAGTCAATACAAGAGAGAGTGAATATCTCCGATTGTCTAGTTTTGAAATTTATGTCTCTTACACTGCTTTCTTATGACCCACTTTGTTCTGTTTTGATGTGTTTAATTTTACCCTTTTGATATAATTGCATGTATATTTGAGTGGATAAGATGGATGACCATATTGCTGTTTTTGTCAGATCGTGGAGCAGAACTGTTAACAGTCTCACTGTTTGAATGTCTACATTACATGTTTTAACTTTGTAATTTGAACAACTATTTCCTAGAAGTCAGTATGTAATTTGTCAAGTAATAATTTCTTAGTTGTTTTTTTGTTGTTGTTGTTCTTTTCCTTTTTTCCTTGGAATTCTATATTGTTGCTACCCTTTATTCTGTTTTTTTTCTCTTTAAATAAAATTTAAAAAAAAGTAAGGAAACTAGCAACTAGCACTGATAACTCTCTGTGGCCAGGACTATGCACACCAAATTATTAAATATCTATGATATTTAATAAAGTAGAAATATATATATGAAATATTATATTATATATAGTATATTATGTAATATTATATATCACCTCACAAAGATGAGAAAGAGAACTTCCAGAACGTCTTCGGAAAGTAGTCAGGATAATGGGGTGTGTGTCTGAAATAGAGAATTTTGAGGGAAATGAATGACAATATGTCTTTCACTGTTGTAAATGTTTTCTTTAAACGATGATCATAAATTTTGATCATATATATAGATATATATATTCCTCTGAAGCCTAACTCTATGGGACAAGTTAAGTTTTGAAAAATATTGTCAGCTAGACATCTATGCAAAGATGCATATTTAGAGGCTCTATTTACATGGTCTTTAACTCTACTAGTAATCCTTATTGATATATTGACAAGAAAATTTTTGTCCATAGCTGATTTGCCTGAAGGTTATTTTTGTGTGTGTGCTGAAAAATGTTTAAATATTTTAGTATCATTTTTCTTGGAGTCTCATCATCTGAAAGCAAGCCTTCATTTTGGTAATACAGGAACAGCAGATGTTACTGTTAATCAGCTACATTAGGAACCAAAGAGATTCCCCTTAACAATAAGCACCCATAACAAATCTGAGGTTCACTTTTCCACAGTTGCATAGCTTGGTAAGCAGTTATGGTCCAATGTGCATTTTAGTTTTATGAACATATTGTTGAATAGCAAACCTTACCTTCTGGGTGTGATAATCCTATTTCAAAATTTACACATAATATGTATTATTATGGATTTTTCTTACATAAATTGTTTCTGCCCATTCTGATGTCAAGTTTTCATTCATTTCATCATATTTTAACCTGATCATCAGATTAATGTTAATAGGAACTGCCAACTTAAAGTCCACAAAATCCAGTTACTATGCCTTGCAGTCCTTAGACATGTTATTAGTCTTATTCACAGTTAGATTTTATGTTGATATAAATAGTCACAAAATGACTGTACACCTTCAGTCAATGGAGAATTGGTTGTTAATTTAGGAACCAGTCCAGAAAATCCAAAAGAAAAGTTCAGACTGCAACACAGTCACTGGGTGTGTTTGTTCAGTGTCAGCCTCCCACCTTGCCTACAGTGGGACCTCCCATTCTTCACACGAATGAGTCTCCTCTGCTACCCTGAGAACCCCATTTACAACCACATCTGTGTTAAAGTTTCCTGGGAACTCACTGGTTTCCCCAGAGAACCTGGAAGCCATGAGGGCTCTGGACAGCAGAATGAAATTGGTTTTCTACATTCTTGGATCTAGAACTCTTCTTCAGTGTGATATATTTGAGTTTTTGATGTGATTTCAGAGAAGAGACTTCCTTCTTCTCTATGTAACAAACTGAGTCCAAGTAATGCTTTTCATGATCCACATGTCCTTCATTCTGACTGTCCAAATTTGTCAGATTTTCCCATTTGGGGACAAATAGCTGATGCACAGAGTTTAAAGTAGGAGAGCTTTCATTGGTTCATGGTTTTGAAGGATTCACTTCATGGTTAGCTGACTCCAAAACAGGAAAATCATGGTGGAAGAAAGATACTTAGTTCTGCACAGTCAGGAGGCAAAGCAGGGGACAACACCAGAGAGGAAGGGGTGAAGGATCAGATACAGTATCCAAGGTTGCACCTCCATGACCCACCCAGGCAAAGCTGGAAGTACACCTTTCCAATCCTGTAGGTGGCTCCAAAGCCACCCATGCTGGCAACTAAGATTAGGCAGCACAGCCACCATTCACACATATTTAGCATCCCTGTGTGGCAGACGACATATTTCTTGGTGTCTTCTCACGTTACAATGCTTCCCTTGCCTTTAGGGTCCCATCCCAGAAGATGATAGTTGTAGTAACCCACAACCTGCCATGTTTACTCTGAATTAAATGAGATGTCAGTTACTTTGAGAGTCCCTGGCTACCTCAAGTGGGAAATGAAATTCATGTTTGTAACAGGAGTGTCGCTGGCTCTGGGGTTAATAGAATGGAAATGGGAGTCAAGAAGCACATGACACAGGGAGAGGCCACAGAACACACTCTCAGGGAATCTCAGGGCAAGGGACATGGCCTGAGGCATCTGCATGTGAGATGGGTAGGCCATCTTCAAGCCAGCATGGTACTGCAAATGGGGAGTTGGGGGAGGTCTGTGCCCAGCCTCTGCTTCTAGACAATGCCTTCGCATCACAGACTCACGGTCCAAACCTGCCCGCAGAGAACCCTGCTTGAGGACTTAATAAGATGCAATAAATATGGGCACTGATTCCCAAGAGGAGTGTAATTAGAATCGCCAATCTATTCTAATAAAACATTACATAAAATATAAAAGTTGCAATATTTCAAGCAAAGGGAACACAAAGGAAGTAATATAAATATTACTGAAAAAAGTAAAAATAAAATGAAGAACTATGGGCTGCAAAGTCACCCTTTTCAGTCACACACAGACTTTAGACCCGGCCTGTGCCTCGACATCCTGGACGTTTCCAGAAGCAGAGACTTGGGGGCGTGCAGATCAGCATCCTCTACAAAGGGAATCGGACCAAAGGCCAGCGTGCTCTGGCTTTGTCTGTCCCGTGAGTCACCAGCTCACATACACTGTGCACAGTCAACACACTGAACGCACCATGACCTAATCGCCTCCGCTGAGCACTTGAGGTTTCCAGGGAATTTTTCTTTGTGGTACTTGAAATTTAACTCAGGAGGTTGGCACTGAGCAACTTCCCAGCCTTTTTTAAATTATTATTTTTATTTTGAGATGGAATCTTGCTAAGTATTTAAATTGCTCAAGCTGAGTTCGAATTTGCAATTCTCCTGTGTCCGTCTTCCAGATTACTGGTATTATAGGCATGCACCACTGCGACCAGTTTTGGGGGATGTTTTTGATCCAACCCATAATAAGAGCCAGAATAGAGAGGAGTTAAGTACACTCGGCCACCACCAGGGAAGCAGTGGAGCTATAATTAGTGTCCGGCCATTGCACCTCCAGCCTGGCACTCTCTGTACCTCCAGATGCCAAGCCCGCACTCCAGAAGTGCTTATGATTATTCCTCATCCAGGGATCACCCCTGCAGCTGTTTCCTAACTGCTGAAGTTTGTAGACAACAATCCACTTGTGCATTGATGCATTGTTGTTTCCTGAACAGAATCAAAAACAAAAACAAAACTACTCGCCCTCTTCCACACTGAATTGTGAGCCTATCTGTGGTCACTGAGAGCTGAGAAATGGACAACCATCCAGGGCTGAGAACGCCACTGGCAGCAGACAGGAGACAGATGGGATAAACTAAAAAGGGCAGAAAATCCAGAGTCAGATGAAAGGCTCGGGGAGCAAGATGGGACGATGACCAAGCATCTGTGAGACAGATGGAGGCTGGGACGGGAGGCGGATTCCAACAGACCGCAAGCTCCTCCCAGAGAGCAGAGAACGAGGAGAAAGAGATGCCACAGATAGGATCTGCTCATCTCTTCCAGGTTTGCCGACAGCCAGCTGTCCCTAGAGCCTCCAGAAGCTCGCTGAGAAGCTGACTTCATTGCAGCAGGCTGAGGCCTCCTCTGATGCCCCCTCATGCAAGCCTGCTTTCCTTGGCGCCCGCATCAGGAATGGACTTGCACATCAATCCTGCTTCCCACATCCCCGCTGTGAGGCCAAGGCCCCATCTGCCCAACCTGGGAAGCACTCAGCTTCCAAGGGCTGAATCTCCGAACCTTGTCTCCGCAATCTCAACAGTCAGAGGAGGCAAACCATTCTCACCCTCCACCCCTGCCCACTTCCTCAGTGCCCACATGGTCTGCCCTGCTGACCCGTGCGCACACTGCAGGAGCCTCTGCTGCTGTTTAACAAACTCCAGCAGTCTTGCTGGAACAGGATAGGTCTTCCAAGGACAAAGTGCCTGGCTTCAGAGAGCAGAAGGAAGGAGCAGCCCAAGTTTCAAGTTAAACATTCTTGTCTGCAAATGCTGGCAAGTTAAATAGCCTCTCGTACCTGCAGTGCAGTATGGAGCAAGTTAATAACAAAAGATGTAAGGTGTCTGTCTCCAGGAACAGAATAAAGACGAGTAACTGTTACGCTTATTGCCAGCCAGTTTTCCAAAAGGTTGAATTTTTATCCACTCTGACAACACCGATTTTTGCTGGGGTTCTGTTTGGTGTTTGGAATTCTCTGGTCAGAGTGGACTCTTCCTGTGTACTGCATGGTACACAGAGACCTCCTTGTCTACAACCACACAAAGAGACCTCCTTACGCGGACTGCCTATATATAGATTCCGCCATGCAGACCTCCCCCCGATAGCCAGAGTGGGTCCCCCCACCTCCCCTGGAAAAGGCCGTGCTCCCTGAGCACAGTCTGTGGTCCTCACCCACCCGGTCCTGGCATCCGAGAAGCCAGCTGCTCAAGCTCCAACATGACAAACCTCTAAAGTGACGATCGGGCTTCATAAAACCTATGCTCAAGCCTAGCATTTTGCTGAAAGCATTAAAATGAACACAATCCATAAGAAATATTATTTGGAAGGCAGAGGCTAAGGTTTTCACTTTTTTGAAACCCTTAGAGCTCCATAATTCACATATGCTTCATAGAAACGTTATTTGCTTTTAAAATTTCATAACATGGCAGACTCTTGTATTCATGTATTTTTGACGAAGATAAATAGAAATGAACATGTTTGAAACTCAGACAGAGCTGCCTTCGAAGCTTGGTTCCTCTGCATCCTAATGATTTGGCTTGATGGTCCTGTTTCCTCATCTGGAAAATGGAACTGATAATAACTGCTTCACAGAAGGCTATGGCCAAAAACTGAGATCATGTATATGCAATTACCTAGACTGTTCTGAAACAGACACGATGCATAGTACACCAACGTCTCCCTCCTTCTTTTTGGGACAAAAAAAGGCATAAGAACATTGAAGCTCAGTCTCTCTTCTTAAATATTCTGTTCTTCCTTGCACCATCTCTTTTAAAAACTAGATGTGTCATAATTAAATGAGAACCAGGACAACTAATTAGTTTTCTGCTGAGAGGAATTAGCGTAGTCAGATTTCCAAGGCAACAAATGGAAACTGCACCATAGAAGAAGAATTTAATTATTAAATGAAAGTCTTTTTCCAGATACCAGCTTATGAAAGAAGAAAATTTACGTGGGAAAGAGCACACAGAGTAGAGGGAATCCAAGGAAAAGAGGTAATTTGAAAACTAAAAGGACCTCAAAGAAATGTTAGTGGCACCAGTGGCCAGCTATGCAGGAAAGCAAATGCGTTTTCCACTGCACTGTCTGACTGGGAGCAGATGCGTCTGCTGCTGGCAGAGACAGATGAGGATGGAGCTCCATGACTGCTGTCCCAAAGTGAACCCCTGCAAAGGAACGCTCCCCCTGCAGCCACCCCTTTCTGCAGCTAGAGCCCCATCTTGACCCTAATATGCATTTCAGATCATAAGATTGTTCCGTCCAGGGACACGAAGCATCCCATGGCAGGCGGACATTCAGACTTTCTCCTCTTGTACCCAGACTGCCATGTGCAGTAATGGCAGCCCTCAAGGCTCCCAGGTAGGGGGCAGGCAATAGTATTATAAGATAAACAAGATTCAAAAACTGTTGGTTTCCATTTACCATTTTGGGAAATAGTTACTCAACTAAGTACTTCAGAAAACAATAAAAGATGCAAACTAACTTATTAAAGAAAGTTGGAACATGCAATACCCAGGACACCTTAGAGGATACAAACAAGGAACTGGTTTGAGACCAAGCTCAATGGCAGGTGCCTGTACTCTCAGGACTGAGGGAGTCTGAGGCAGCAGGAGCACCAAGCCCTACCTGAACAACTCGGCAAGACTCTGTCTCAAGATAAGTGGCGAAACAGGACTGGGGAGAGAGCTGCATGTGAAGCCCTGAGTTTAGTCCCCAGGACCAAGAAAACAGAAGTGAATGGACTGAGGAGTTGTAATAGCTCTATGAGGGAACATAGTGGCTATTTCAAGACAATACTTGAGCCATAGCCCGGGTGGGTGTGCTTTCCCACACTGATCGGGCCGGGAAGGGGCCAGCTGTGTACCCCACTTCCAGATCACATCCTGTGCTGATACAGGAAGTGGTTCACGTCCCAGCCTCTGCCCTGGCATCCTGAGAGGCCCTTCTTTACTTGTTTTGCTGCTTCTTGGAGTTTTCCACTTATTTTGTATGGGATGCATGCCCATAAGAGATGCTGCTGACAGGGTGTTATTAATAATCCCAAACATTACTCTTCTCCATTGATCTCCTGTCTGCAGCTTTCTTAATTATAACTTTCATTAGATAACATTCTCCAAGAAATGCAAAAGGGAACAGTTTCAACTTATACCAGTCAATGCCATGTTGGCAGAAGTGACTTATGATGAAAATTTCCATGGGAAATATCTCCCATCTGAGACTTGCCTCACCCAGTGTGGACCCATTAATCTCTGCAGGTAAAAATAATTAACAATTTTGATAGCTACTGTTAATGTCCGGTTGTCTTATTGTAAAGTGCTGTGTTGCTTATGTTGTTCTGTTCTGATCTGCTTTGTTCTGCCCTCTTCTGTTTTATTCTCTTTAAAATAAAAAAAAAAATAATTAACAATTGTAAGAGACACCCTGGCAGACTCCCCATGTACAAATGGGGTGCCCCATTGCTGGGCTCAGAAGATGGAGAATGACTATGATTCAGTGTGCAGTCAACAAGCATTTATAGAGGGCTTGGGATGGGTCAGCTGTTAGTCATACCCTGTGGACACAGGACTTTATTTAGGATTCAAAATAACTGCATGATATAAATATTGCCACTGTCATTTTATTGATCAGATCATAAAAGAATGGCAAGGGTGTACCCTTCATGCTCCTTGGGATACTCTTCCCAGGGCCACAAACCTTCAGACACAGCTGAAGACAGGATGACGTAGGTGCTGGCCTCCACCCCAGTATGACACTGGCTATAGGCTGCCACATGGGCAGGAAACAGAACTCAAACACTTGGCCATGAATTTCCTATCACAAGTAGACAGATGTAACCATCCACATTCATGGATGACGGTGTGACAGTCCAGCTTGTCCTTCAGCCAGCAGCAGAAGTCACACAGGAAGTCAAACACCACCAGTGGGCGGCGTGGTTGGCACATGGTAAACCGCGCCCTCTGCCACACCTGCGGGCAGACCTGCACTTGTGGCCTGGCAGACCCGGTGCACTGTAGATCATTTACTTACAGATCAGCAGAGAACCCACTCCTGTGGGGAGCACTGCCAGGCTGCTGATGCTGGTAACTCACAAGGGTTTCTCAGTACGGGTTCCCCGCAGCCCGTGGAAAGCACGTCCAACGATCTGCAGTGCCTGACAGCACTGTTGTGGCCCCGAGATTCTAGTCTGAACCAGCAAGGTGAGAAGCAGGGGGCCACACCTCGCACTCCACAGCTCTTGGCATTCTCTGAGCTTCCTGCTTGTCTGCCCCCTTGATTTGATTCACAGAGCTTGACCTCAGGAGCTCCTGTTCCGGTGAGCCTGACTAGACCATCACATCTGTGTGTTTCCAAGCAGAAACAAAATCACAGGCATTCTCGAAATGGATAGCAGATTGCTCTTTTCTGGTCTGTAACCACTGCAGACATTGATGCCACTTTTGCTGGTTTTTAGGTTTTGTCTTTAGGTTCTTGGTAAAGGGGAGCATTCGAACCATGGGGTGAATGTGCCATTTAGAAACTTGGGGGGTCCCTCATGGGCTTTAGTAACTCCTATGCCTTCTCCTCCGCTGGGGGACAAAGCAGTCCATTGTAAATCAAAGCAGAGTTGTCGCTTGTGGCAGCCATTGTTTTTATTGGCCAGAACTGAGGCGGCCCAGCAGGGAGCTTCTCACGCTGGAGGGTTCACGCTGACGTCCCTGCTGGAGACATGAACACACACACACACACACACACACACACACACATACACACACGGGAGAAACCGGAAACAATAAGACGGGAAGTATGCATAGGGTGACTCAAAAAAAAAAAAACAACAACATTGAACTTTACTTGAAGGACGGATTCCCACCGTGTTTCTGGAGTCCTCCTTTCTTGCTCTTTTTTGTGGGTTTTGCTCTTCTGGGAACCCAAGATAGACTGCATGCGGGCTCTCATAGGGGTGAGGTGCGTGGCAAGTTGCTTCTAGGAGGCCAGATACTGGGGCCAGGAGGTCGCCTCGCACATTTAAATTCCTGGGCAGCTGCCAATGCATGATGTAATCTACACTTCTTTTTATTTTCTTTCGTGTTTTAAATAGCCCTCATTTTTCGGAGCAGAACTTTGCATAAAAAGTACAAATAATTTTCCCATCTGCCAGACTCCCCAGTTATCAACACCTTGTATTATCTGGATATATTTGCTGATAGTTACATGATTTTATTAACTAACACTGATAGTTTATGTTAGGATTCACTGTTTGTATTGCACATACTATGGGCTGTGACAAAAGGGTAATGACAGGTGTCACACAGATTAGATTCACTGCCCTGAAAATACCCTTATGTTCCATCTGTTCCTTCCATCCTCCCAATCCCTGGATGCCTCTAGTCTAAACAATACGTAGATGTTTAAGATGGCTTCTTCCGCTTAGTAATGCCAGTTCAGGGTTTCTTTGCGTCTTTTAGTAGGATGATCACGTATGTCTCTTTAACTGCTGCATAATACTCCACTGCAGTTTATTTATCCATAAACCTCCTGAAAGACAGTTTGATGGCTTCTAAATGTCAACAATTATGAATAAAACTGCTCCACACAGCCATGTTCAGTTTTCAGTGTGGAACCACGTTTTCAGCCCCTTTTGGTAAACATCAGAAAGCGTGTCTGCTGGATCATACATAGGTTAAGAACATGTTTAGTTTTGTAGGAAAGTGACAGACTTTCTTTCAGAGTGGCCGAACAACTCTGCGTTTCTGTCAGCAGTGAATGGAGGTCAGGTCCAGTCATTCCACACGGTCTTCGGCATCGGATGCTGTGTTTGGGACATTAGCCATACTATTTATTTTGTTGGAAATTCATTGTAATTCAAGTTGTAGCTCCCTGCTGGCACTTGGTGTGGAATGTCTTCTTATGTGCCTATTCACCATCTGTGTGTTTCATTGGTGAAACGTCTGTTTATCTCACTTGCCCCTTTTTTATTGTTTATTCGCTTATTGTTGAGGACTAAGACTTCTTTATATATTTTGGATACCAGCTCTTCATGAGGCATGTGTCTTGAAAATATTTTCTCTGGCTCTACAGCTTACGTTTTCATTCTAACAGTGTTTGTCAAGGGCTGCGGGTGTAGTTCAGCGGTAAAGTGCTGGGTCCCGAGTGAGAGCCATAGCAACACAAACACAAGCCCCTGGACAGGGGGTGCGGCCTCAGGCCTCCAGGCCCAGCACCAGAGGAGGCTGAGTCCAAAGGATCCCAAACTTGAGCCCCGCTTGTGCAGCTTAGCAAATTATCAAGTCCCTGTCTGGAAATAAAAAGTTAAAATGAGGTTGAGGACATAATTCAGTACAAAGGCCCTGGGTTCAACTAGACCTACCCCCCCCAAAAAAAGAAAGGAAGAAAGAAAAATCAGATCAGAAGGTTTTAATGTCAATAAAATCTCAATTATTACTTTGTTTTCTTTCATGGATCAAATTTCATGGATATTTAAAAAGTTATCACCCATCCCAAGGCATCTTTTGGTGGACAGAAAGCTGACCGTCAGTTTAAACACCAGCTGAAGAGTGCAGAGGGCCCACTCGAGGACCGCTGCCAAGATAAAAAGGAGACCTGGGGAGGCAGAGGTGTGGTTGTTGTTTGGAGCTGTTGGTTCTCCTCTTGCCGTGGGCTCTCCGGGAGGAGCTTGTCGAGCTTCTTTCTTGATATGAACCTGGCTGTTCTCATCGTCAGAGGAGCTCGGGACCTTGTTGCTGAGGATGGCTGTGGTTCACTTTGGGGGAGCTTTGGTCCTTACCTTGGGCATCGCTTCCTGGCTCCAGAGGGGAGGATGTGTGCTATTCAAGCTCCAGGAGAAGTTTGTCACACTGGCCTCCTGACATGAACTCAGCTGTTCTCACTGTCTGAGGAGCTGGGGACCTCATTGTTGCTGAGGATGAGAGACTGGTACTTTTAGGGGGAGCCCTGATCCTTACCTTGAGCATCGCTTCTTGGCTCCAGTGCAGATTCCTCCGCCTGCTGGCACAGATCCTTCATCCAGCTGGTATAGACTTTCTGGCTTCCACCGTTAACCTATGTGCTTTGCCAGTGCAGATCCATGAAACAGACTTGCATGAATCACTGTTGTGGGCTGCAGGCCTCCAGTTCGACTCATGAGGGGCACTGACATGGGCTCTAGATCTTCAGCTGGACTCACATAGGACATTGACCTAGGATCCAGGCCCTCAGCTGGTTCTCTAGGTCTTTAGTGTGTGGACAGATTTCCTGCACTCTCTTTGTATTTGACTCTTTGAGTGACCATTATAAATAATATTATAAATTATTTGTCCTGTATATAATTGTTTTCTTTGCAAACCACTGATTACAACACATCTCTTTGTTACCTTGTTACCTTCTCTGTTACCGTGAAGGAATTCTGCAGTTTTGCTTTTCACCTTTAGGTCTCTAATCCATTTCACTTCTGCGACAGGTGTAGTCCTGGGGCTAGATTCACCTTTGTTGTACCTATGGTCACCCAGTTGCTCCAGCACCACTAGGGGATAAGACTCTCTTTCCCTCACTTACTCACCTTCACTGCTTTTGCAGATACTATTAAAATATAGCCTCATCAAAACAACTTAGAGTTACTTATTTTGTTATCACTTGACAGAGAAAGGAAAATAAGACTCAGATACTAGAGTCATTTGCCCTGCAGAGAAAAGCCGTGATCATCACCGATGATAAACCCAGCATGCAAGCCAATCCCATGATTTCCCTGAATCAGTGTTTCTCCTGGGAGAAATCTCCTGATAACCCAAGTTTGCCAAACAACACACAACTCATCCTTTCTCAGAGCTGCAGAGTGTGCATTTGCGTGCAGTAGAAATGCCAGAGAGTGTGAGCCACATGGGGTTCCCCACACGGTGTTGTAGGGACCAACCTTGGATTCACCTCCTGCAGAGCCCGTTCTGCAGTCCGTGATGAACGTTGCCTTCACTTCTGCTCTGCGGCCACCAATGCTCACCTCTAAAAGACATTAAAAGCAGATTTTCTGCTCCTTGGTTCTGACCTCCGGAAGAGGTGCGACATCTCTCCTGACATTCGTCACTCCCCAGCACGAAGTGTGCCAGAGAGGAAGTGGAAAGGCTATAAAAAGGCACAGGGGAGGAGCTCATTCCTTTACCAAGTGCTGGGGACACCCATGCAGGAGAGAGGACTTCTCTCCATGAGGCCCTGTGGCCCACCCTCCCCGATGTCCAGGGACGCACGGAGTGACACGCTGGTGGCTCTGACTGGAGGTGCTGTCCAGACACTTTCCTGAGCTGTGTGCCATGGGTTCACACCAGGCCTCTATCAGCGTCCCCTGCAGAGGCGTCCGCCCGCAGCTGGACAGCTGTGATTCTCAGCTCCTGAGAATCTCTGGGCCTCCGCTCCAGCCTTGGCTCTGCTGCTGGTAACTGGAGCAAATGATTTGTGCTTTCCTCGCCGCAGACTGAGCTGCACCAACCCAGACGTCGGGTGGAGGAGAAGGATGTCCCGCCAGCTCAGAGCACAGAATGAACCTGATTCAAATCCCTTTCTGGGAGTAATACTGACCCTCCGTGTAGGCTTCAGATCAAATTCAGAGGGTTGAGTGTCTGTCACTCACTGTAGGTGTCATCTAACACAGTTTGGGTGAGTAGTTCTAAAGTGGCGGGCCCAGGACACAAGGCCTGGGGGGAACACAGGCAATCCAAGCAGGATGGGCTTGGGGACACAGATGACACTGAAGGAGTCCTCACATCCAGGAGCAATGCCCAGCATGCTCCCCTTACTGGCTTTGTCAGCTCTGCAGCACTCCAGGGCAGGGTCTGTTATTTTCCTGCTTCCTACATAAAGAAATTAAAAAATATGTATATAAAACAACCAAATATGTTTTAATAAATGATAGAGACACCAGCATTGTTCCCCACACACCCTAGACACTTGGTGGTATTTGTTAAGTAAATGCCATTCATAGTGTTGGAAAATGAGAGAATGAATGAACCCATCAAGCACATGGCTCACCCTGTCATCCAGGAAACAATGCACAGGGTCATCGCTGGGGCCTGTCCTGTCTGCGGCCCTACTTCCTCCAGGCATCCCCTCCCCCTCAGGCATCCGCTCCCCTTCAGGAATCGCCCACCAGGGCACGGGCACAGTGCCTGCTGGTTGGCTGTCATCCAACACACTCAGGCCCTGGATACCGCACACATGGCCACCGGGCTGTGCCAGCAGTGGGGTGGAGTGGCACAGAGTACCTCCGAAGTGCTTGGAGTAACATGCAGCACCTTGCACAGGTCACCTTCCTTTTGCAAATTCCTGATGGACATCAGTTTTACTGACCACAATTGAAACAGCACCTGTCTTTCTGATGACCTTCACTGGGGTACCATAGTGTGCTCAACGTGAGCATTTACGCCAGCACCGAAGGCCAAGCTGGCTCACTCCTCCGCAAGCCCCTCCATAAACAGGAAGTGCGCGTCAGGATCCGTGGTCAGGCGTGTTTCTTCTTGCACAGTCAGCCAGTGATTGGTTCCACTTATTCAGCTTTCCTGTGTCCCCAGCTCAGCACAGCTGCGAGCCAAGCTCCAGGTACTGGAGCGGCCAATAGAAGCCACGAGTCAAGCTAGAATTAACAGCCAGTCCTTCAGCCACTTGCCGTGATGGTATGAACAAGAGTCTAAGCCAGAGACCAAACTTCCCTCTGCCCTGGTGTCTCCCCTGAAAAGATGCATGGCTAGGGGGTCTGGGAGGTGGGGGACACATCACTCCCTAGGGACCCAAGCAAATGATTCCTCTTGTGCTCTTTTGGACCCAAGCTCTGGGGGTCAAGGACAGAAAGGCAAGAGGGATAAGGACCCCGCACTGAGTTAGCATGGGGAAAGTGTCCTGCAGGCTCCCTCTTCCTCATTCCTGTGAGGACACCACAGCAGAGGCTCCTAAAGGGACTTCAGAAAAAGGACCGAAAAGTGAAGTCACCTTGTCCAGGAGCACAAGTTGCCTGGAGGGCAGGGACCACAGGTCCCCACAGTGGCCATGGGGGCCCAGAGGAGCCCTGCTCCGCTGCAGCCAGGCCAGCTTCCCAAGGTCTGCGGGGTCACATCTGTGCAGCTGCCTGAGCTCAAGCCAGAGAAGCCAGACACAGGTTTTACGGTCACGGACAAACTCCTAAATGCACTGGCGGAGAAGTATGCAGGCAGCCAGGTGTGATGGCGCAAGCCTATAATCCCAGCACTCTGGGAGGCTGAGATAGGAAGATCACAAGTCTGAGCTAGCCTGGGCAAGGTAGCAAGATCCTGTCTCTAAATAAAGTTATAAAATAAAAAGGTTTTGGGACGTTGCTCAGTGTGAAGGTCCTGGGTGATGGTGACTAACAGGGTACCAGAGTCCACACTAGAGAGTACGAGGCTGGCAAAAGATTCCCACGGAAGGGTTTCTCAGGAATGCCACCCACGTGGAAAGCACAGAGGTCACAGGTGGAAGCCAGTGAGGACACAGTTGAAAGCCAATGCCAACTTATAAAGGAGAAAATGACAAACAGCGACATCAGGAAGACGCCGTGCTGCACCTTGACTTATGCGAGGACAGAAAGGTGGCAACAAAATAAAACACTGCAATTCCCAAGACCTCTACTGTTCCAAAATGCAATTGACTACATAATATTACTTTTACTTTTGAAAATTTTTCCTGCATATCTATAACTGGCCTTTACAAAGTTGTTAACATTTTGAAAATAAACGTTCAAATGTTGGGAAATAATCACAACTTTTTCCATGCATGTACGGTAAGTGGGCCAGCCAGGTTGACGGTGCATGCACCCAATCCCAGATGCACACAATCCCAGCGCTTTGGGAGGCTAAAGAAAGAGGATTACAATTTCAAGCCCACTGTGAGTAATTTAATGCCATTCTGCTCTCAGTAACACTGAGAAACCTTTGAGATGCCGTGATGAAACACCAGAAGCGGGGTCTCTCGTAAAGAAAAGGTATTTGTTTTGCTGACAGGGCGGAAGCTGAAATCCCAGATCAGGACCCCCTGACACAGTCTCTGGTGAGGTTACCCTGTCTGTCACACAGCATGCTGGGAGCAGTCTGGGCAAAAGGCGGGAGAGGGACAGTGGAAGACAGAGAGAGAGCAAGCAGACAGGCTGTTCTTTCTTTTTATAACTTCAGCTCTGAGCACTGAACCCAGGACCTTGTGACTAAGCTACATCCCCAGACCTTTTTAAATTTTATTTTTATTTTTAGATGGGGTCTGCTTGAATTGCTAAGTGGCCCAGCCTGGGCTTGAACCTGTGATCCTCCTGCCCGTACCTCCCAGTGTTGGCATGACAGGCGGGCACCAACACAGCCAGCTCAGTCTTGCTGTTTTATAGCCCTGAGTCACTCACACCAAGTAGAACAGCATCAATTTCTCCTGAAGGTGACATAGCTCATTACTTCCTGCTGGACCCCGCTCTCAAAAGTTTCACCATCTCTCACGTCAGCAGATGAGGAACAAGGCTTCCAGCGTGGGAACCCGTGGTGGATGAACCCAGACGCATCTCAGCTGCAGAGCTGACCCTAGGAAGGAGTTTGCTGTTCTGGGGAATGTCAGCCTCAGGCCTGTGCTGGGGCCAGACATTCTCCCAGGCCAGAAAACACGTGATCTAAACCTGCTGGGAGGTCACCATGTAAGACAAGAACTTCAAATTTATACAATCCTAGGAAATAACACTGATTTCCAGCATTTATTTAGGACTTCCTCTGTATAGCATAGTCAGGGTATAATTCTTTGGCAAGAGTTAAGTCTGTTAATGCTGACAACAGCCATGCAAGGGGTTTTCTATAATATATTATTCATTTATATGATTTTATTCAAAATATGTAGATTACCTGTTATATAATGTGCTTGTATTTCTATCACATGTCCGTGCATACTTCCTACCCTGTGTTGAAGTCCTGGCACATCTGTCTGGCTCCGTCTGTCCTCCTTCAAGGTTCAACTCCCCTGTTTAGCACAACTTCACGCCCCGCCCCATCAGCACCCAGCCCCATTCCCAGCCCTGCTTTTTGACAGTTGCTTAAATGATGTGCATCCAGCCTGCCTGGTCCACCCTACGTGAGTGCGGATGCCCCTGCCAGCCCTCAATACCCCATCTCTGGGGCCCCTGACCTGTGCTGAAGACAACCAAGACCCCGCCCCAGGGACCTGGCACTACGTGGCACTGTTTGTATTTGTTTCTGAGTTCATCTGTGTGGCAAAAAGAGACTAAGTCTGACCTTTGTTTGTTTGTTGTTCTTTTGGTTTTGTTCCTGATTTGTTGTTGTTTTGTTGTTCTTCTATGGAGCTCAGGTGCCTAAACTCCCTTAATTTGTGACATACACTCACAGTTTGGACTCGGCCAGCCCATTTTGCTTAGTTAGTGCTACTCTTTAGGATTACTGAAGTGCCTCTCAAGGTCTGTGAGTAAAAGCTTGGCTTCTGGGTGGTCGCATTCAGAGGTCCTAAGATTCTTCAGGAGGTGGGGCTGGTGGAAAACTTAGCTTGCTCGTTCCCTCTAAAGGATCTGCGGGACCGCAGCCAACCCCACCCACCTTCTTTGGCCTTCCACTGTCTCTGCTCCAGTAGGAAGTGTCAGTGCTTTCCTCTGACACACACTGGTCATCAGGGCTTGCTGCCATCAGGAAAAGGCCCCTTCCAAACCTATACAGCACCATTTGTACTCACAATCTCCAGAACTCTGAGCCAAGTAAACCTTTTCTACTTACAAAGCTAAATGCCTCGTGTATTTTGTTGTAGTAATTCACAGTTGACCAATACAGTTGGTTCCTGGAATCTTATATTACACCTGTGTATAGTCAACTACCTAAACAAAAACCAGAACTTTACCCCACGGCAGCAACCTCCCCTGACCATGGGACAGCTCCCCCTGTTTTCCTTTTCCTCACTCCCAAGTGAGAGATTCCAAATCCCATACCCATCACCCCCTTGGATTTCTTTGTTTTGTTACATGTTGATACCATTTTTATATATTTCCACAAAATATCAATAAATACATATCTACATGTACAGGTGCATTACATGTACACATTGAACATCCTTAATCTGACAGTCCAAAATGTTCCAAAATCTGAAATTGTTGAAGTCCCAATATGACACCAAGTAGAAAGTCTGCATTATGTGACTTCATTTCATATACAAGACTATTAAAAATACTGTATAAAAATAACTTCAGTCCTTGTGTACTAAGTTTCTGTGAAAGATAAATGAATCATATATTTAGATTTGAGAAATACAAATACATACACATATTTTGAAATCTTGAAAAAAAACTTCAATTCAAAACACATCTTATCTCAAGCATTTTGCGTAAGGGATACACAACCTGTGTCTATGTGTATACACACACATGCACACACATACACATATCCATATTCACATATATGTACAGACATAATGAATATAACATCGTTTATATATTTGTACCAAGCAACACAGCACGTGCATTCTGGGGATTTTTTGCTGACTGTGACACAGCCAGAATTCACCCATCATTTCCCCTGCTGCTGGGCTGTATTTGTTTGAACCACAGACTATGGTTCTAGTGTGGGGATAGATAGCAGCCCATTCACTGCTCTGCAGGGATTACAGTTTTCAGGTAGGGAACAGGGCTGCTACTGCACCCCTGCACAGGTTTGATCTGTTCCACGAGCAGCCATCCCCCCAGGGCACTGCAACAAGTAGAACTGCAAAGACTATAAGCTGTGCCCATATTTTATTTAGAAAATAAAGTCCAGCTGCTTCCCAGAGAAACTGCACCAGGAGCCAAAACCCACCGGGAATGATTTTGAGAGGCACTGTGTGCAAGAATCGATGCTGGTAGACAAACTACAGAATACCAACTTGTCATCTTGATTTTATTTTCTTTGGTAATAGTATGCTTGCAACTTAATAAACACGTTCACAGTCAGGAATTGCTACATGTACATATTGCGTCTTGCTCCTATACATGGTGTTGAACATCTATCTCCCCAAGGGCTTATCAGATACACATTTATGGTTTTTAAGAAGTTTGCCCAGGTCTTTGCACAGACTTCCCTTGATCACTCATGCTAATAATGAGTCTGTCACCAGAGAAATGGCTGCTGTACCTCATCTTGAATGAACACAGCTAGCCCCACACCCCAAACTCTGTGATTTCTCACCCTTCTTCTATCTGTGATGAGGTTTTGTGTTTTAAAACTTGAGGGCAAGTCCTTGCCACACAAAGAGAAACTCCTGGCAGGTGAAAGAAGGGAGAAATTAAAGTCTGGCCCAAGAAGAGAGCTCTATGAAGACACTTCATCAGGTTCCAGGGGCTGCCTTAAAAATTTTTGTGGCAAGCCATGCAAAACCATCAAGTTTCCATGATTCTAGACTTCCTTCAGGTGACCACAGAAGGTATTAAAGGATGAGGAAATAAAGGAGCTCAAGGGAATATGCCCCGGGCAAACCATAAACACTGGAGGAGTTAAACTAGCAAACTCTCTTGGAGGAGAGCTGCAGGAAGCCATCCAGGTCTCTGAGGTGCTGGGAGCACCTGGAAAATCATCTAGCCAAGCGGAATCTGGAGTGAAGGCAACATATCCAGGAGATATAAATTGATCAAATCAAAGTGAATGGGGAAAGGATGGGATTATCCCAAGGCAGGGTTCGGAGAGGCACAAAGGAATGAAACACAGAGATCCAGCGCAGATTGGTATGCATGCTGCGTGATCGTGTGCTCCAGGAGCCATGAGCTCACATTCCAGGTGAAGGACAGCAGCGCTACTCAAAAGCCGTGTGTATACACCAATATTCATACACTTGAAAGATTGTTTTAAAGCATGCTGTTAATTTAACTGACCTATAATACTTCCCCGTATTTATAGGGTATCGTGTAGCATTTCAGTGCACGTTTACAAACAGTAATGATACAACGTGGGTAATTGACACACCCCGTTTCAGACATTTGTCATTCCGTGTATTCGGATCACGCAAAATTGATTCTATACACAAAGCCCTGATATCAGAAGACACAGATGTTGACGTTTTCTGCCTAAGAACCAGCTTGGGGACTGTGATGTGGCTAAACCTTCACAGAAAAATCAAAGAAACTACAGAGGAGAAACAAAGTGAATTCTCATGAATTTTTACACTTAATAATTTCCAACCATCTTATGTTTTTCGAGAAACAGCCAAATAAGATACAGTACCCCACTCTCAGGGTGCTTAATAATATTAGCATGAATTTTGTTTGTAATCAGCATGACTCCCCACACTAGACACATTACGGAGCGTGTTGGTTAACGGTGACTCAACTTGACTGGGTTAAAAGAAGCCCAGCAGCCTCCTCAAGCACACTTCCCAGCAGCCTCCTCAAGCACACTTCCGGGTTATCTGTGGGTGTTTTCAGAGATGATTGGCATGTATGCCAGCAAACGGAGGGAAGTCCCACCCTGATGTGGGTGACACCATCCAATAGTCTTGCAGGACCGGAATGAAAGAGGAAGAAGGAGGTCTGGCTGCCTCTGAAGAGCTCCTGCTTGCTGTGCGTCTTTTGCTGCTGCGGTCCACTGTGAACATCAGACTCCAGCTCCTTCACTGTGGATTCGCGCAGGTGACTCTCCAGGCAGCTTCCAGGCCTTCAGCCTTGGGCCGCGCTGCATCCTTGATCCCTGTTGTTCTGTGGCTTCTGGCTTCTGGGGTTGAGCCCTCCTGGGCCCTGCACTCTCCAGCATGCAGAGGCCGCTCTGGTCTCTGCAGCCTGACCCCGTGAGCTACTGAATAAATCCGTGTGCGTAATTGTGTTTTTCCTATTAATTTGGTTCCCCTAGAGAACCCTAACCAATACTCATGGACCTCCTCATTTAATCCTGTAACATCCTTATTAAAGTTAGCACTGGTATTTCCCCCATTTCTCAATGAAAGCGTTGAGGCTTAGGCCCTGAGGGCACAGAATTAATAACTGAGGAGATAGAAATACTAACTGTGCTGGTTGATCAAAATACTTTGAATACTTACACAAATCATTATGCAGAACCTCCATAACTATGTACAGATATTATGTTCCAAATTTTAAAAATGATATTTAAAACCCACACATGTACACATACCCTAAGGTCACCTGGAGATCAGCAAAGGAGAAGGGATTTGAACCTAAGCTCTCAGACTGGAGTCCACTTCCTCACTGCCCAGTGGGCTCTTCCCAAATTTCCCTTTTATCAGGGAAGGTAAAGCTTCTGCAGCTTCCCCACAAGGTAACTAATTCACTGTGTATGTAAGTCTGGGGGATGTGGCGGTGCAAGCCCACCCTTAACCTCAACAGTCACAAGGCTGAAGCAGGAGGACACTGAATCTGAGACCATCCTGGGTTACAAAGGAAGGCCTTGGCTCAAAACAAACAAACAAAAACAACAATGACAACCCAAAAAACTGGTAACACTAACTGCAAATTCCCTGTCTCTCATGCACATACACTGTGGGATGCATCTACAGATAGTTGGCAACCCCTAAGGTCAATAGAATTTAAATTAAAATAGTACGTGAATGGCTAAGGAGGCAAAGGATGTGGTTTGGGGATGTGAATCACTGGCAGCCCAGATCCTGCTGTGGCTCCCATCTCCCATCCCTTCCTGCTATGCCAGTGACTGAAATTTCATTAGGACCACGTGCTGTGGTGCCATCTGGCCTCCAGTAGGTGAAAGTACATCACTTATGGCTTAATTCACCCCAGTACTTTTCCAATTAGAGTATGAGGGTGACAGAGCGTTTCCTGGCACCAACTCAGCTGTAAACACAAATGTGTGGACACTAAGATCCCTGGCTGTGCTCATGTGAAAGTGAGCGACCATTTGAGACTCCCAGCCCTAAGTCTGAGCCATAGCTTGGTCTTCAGCTCCCTCTAGCCACCCTCTAACTGCCCTGTGGGTTAAGAAGTCAATGCTGAAAACCACAGGGGCCGAGGAACGGGAGGGGACATGCACAAGTCTGCAGGAGCAGAAGGCTTTCCTGAGAGTGACCCTGCTGGGCTGATTCTGGAAGAAGCTGGTCTTGTAGAGGAAAACAAGGTGGAAGAAAGACACTTAAAAGGGCAAAGGCACATCAAAGAGGCTGGTGAACAAACAAGACAGAAAAGATGGAAGAATGCCTGAGGAACAAGACTGGACAAGCAGGCACAAGGAAGACCATGGGGTATTTCTATATCCATCTGTATAGGGCTGTAACAACCACTGCTGCAGATGATGGTACGTACACCTGGGTCTAGGTTCCTACAGCTGTGCATCTACTCCAGCTGTCCCCAGGCTTTTGGCGATGGGATCCAGTTTCGTGGAGACAATTTTCCCACAAATAGGAGGAGTTTGTTCCGGGATAATTTAAAAGCACTGCACGTTAGTTCTCTTATTACTATACTGTATACTTTATTTCTAATATTACCTCAATTAGGTTCTCTTAAGAGGGACATAAGCTTACATCCCCGCATGCAAGCTCCACAGTAGGGTTTGCGCTCCTCTGAGAATTTAATGTCACCACTGATCTGACAGGAGACCAAGCTCAGCTGGTGATGCCAGTGATGACGGCAGCTGAAAATACAATGAGCCCAGCTGGCTCCTAGCTGCTAACCTCCTGCTGTGCAGCCCAAATCCTGATAAACCACAACCCAGTGGGCTGGGGAGCCCTGATGTACAACCATACCTACATCTGCACGTACATGCCTCCATCTTCTGCATCTGCACCTACATCTATGCCCGCATCTGTATAGAGACTATGTCTGCTTTATGTGTATCTACATCTTTACCCACACGTATCTCCAAACCTTCAGCATACACGACTGCGCCCACACCTACACTTACAGCTGTGTATCTACACCAACACCGCCTGCGTGGACATCGGTTCCCACACTTATGCCCACCACTTACATACATATGAACTTATCATTTATATCTTCATATGTATGTCACTAGATCTACACTTACATGTGTATCTACACCTACATTTCTTTATCTGTGCATCTGTATTTGTACTCATCCACACCCATAGCTATGCTTACATCTTGTACTCATCCACACCCATAGCTATGCTTACATCTGCTTCTATGTGAGTACATTTATTACATGTAAATCTGTACTCAAATCCATGCACACAGCTGGATGTAAATATATATATATACACCATCTACAGCTTCGGCTATGGCTCATTCCTGGTCTGCCCATGACCTCCCCAGTGAGAGAAGACGTCCTGGGCATTGCTGTATTGCTGTGAGTTTCTTCTTCCTGCACCACATGCTCTGTTTGAAGGGGGAGAGGATGACTGTGGACAGAGTCCACCTGCTTCACGCAGGTACCTGACCTGTGGCTTCCTATGCCCTGGATGGCAGGACAGCGGGAGGTGTCACGCCCATGAGAAGGACACTTCACGAGTTCCCACCCCACTTGCCACTGCCAGACTCTGCTTGCGTCTCACAGCCAGGATTTTCTGCTGGCTTCCATCACGGTCCCAGCTGCCTGTGATCTCATTGCTGGTGCTCCTACCCCCATTCCTTAAAGCGATCACTCTTGTTTACAGTCATCTTTCCCTAAGAGGGACACATTGGCCACCACTCACATGCAGTCACTTGGAAAGGCTTCCGAATCCAATAATTGGTGCAAAACCTAAACAGGGAAATTTAGAAAACAAAATTATATAAGCACAAAGAAAATAAATATGCCCTATAAACCCACTTCCTACAGTACTATGTTCAATTATTTATAGTGTTTCCCAGAGTATTTTCCCTTTGTATATTGGAGTCATGCTGACACCTGACATTTACAATTAATGTTATATTATAGACATTTCTATGTAATTTTGGGTATATTGGAAAATAAATTAATATGTATTTCATAATTCCTTATATTTTTCCATATCACTGTCAGTCATTTTGGCTACATTTTGACCATTATTTTCTTTAATTAATAACTGATTGGAATTAGTAAGACAAAAAATAGTCCTGTTCTCAATGAGCTTACAATTTAAATGGCAGATTGATCAGTTTCTGTTTTTCGGTTCAGAATACCCTGTAATTCTTTCATTCTCTTGAATGGTTTTATACTATTTTGTTATGTTTGATATTATTGTATTTGAAGCCACGCTCAACTATCACAGAGAAAGAATCATTATGGGAGCTACTGTTAATATCCGGTTGTCTTGTTGTAAAGTGCTGTGATGTTTATGTTGCTCTGTTCTGATCTGCTTTGTTCTGTCCTCTTTTGTTTTATTCTCTTTAAAATAAAAATTAAAAAAAATTTAAATGACAGAAGCAGATAATCAGCAAGTGAAAAAAATCATAAGATCCAAAATAGAAGTCATACGATTAAAATTTCAGTTACTTAGGTGTCATATAACTTCCTAACTACTAAAATGTGTGTAATAAATAAATAAAGCAAAAGAAATCTTAGTACCAGCCAAGAAACTTAGACTGATTTACAAAGTTAAAATAGTTTTCTCAGCTAGATCTTACCATTTTTAGTTAAATATCCCATCATTTTGCTTTCTATATTCCTCTCTTAAATTCCTGCTTCCAGTAATTATTCTTGATCCACAAAGTTCTTAGCGTCTCCAAGTAAACACATGGGAACTCCCAAGATCCCGCTCCAGGGCACAAGAAGGCCTGTGGCACCCAGAAAAGCTGTCCTAGATTTCCCTTGCTACCCACTCCCCAGGTTCCCAAGCCACTCTATCTGGCCTCATGGGACGTAATCTTCCCCTAAGTCAGTGATTTCCCAGAGGGTTCCCCCTACAAGGACGCTCACTCATCACCTGAGAACTTGTCAGAAGAACAAATTTTTCTAGACCTACTGTTATGATTTAGATCTGAAATGTCCTTAGAAGTCTTATGTCTTTGGAAGCTGAGTGGATCGTAGAGACGCTATATCACAGCTGACCCGCTGTTTGGAGGTGGCGGCTGGTCAGAAGAGAGGGCTCACTGAGGTTGCGACCTGTGACCTGGGAGGGCATACTGTCGTCGTCCTCCTCCTCCTTTTCCTTCTTCTATCCCTGTCTCTGTTCATCTATGTCTCTCTCTCTCTCTCTCTCTCTCTCTCTCTCTCTCTCTCTCTCTCTCTCTCTCTTTCTCTCCCTACCTCTCTTTCACCTTCCTGGATGCCATGGTTGAGTACATTTTCCTATACCAGGTCCTTCTACCATCCCCTTTCTGCCTTGAAGTCAGTTAACCATGGACTGAAACTAGTAGCCAAAAAGAAATCTCTCCTCCTTTAAGATGTGGTGTTAGGTGTTTCATCAATGGGAAAGTAGGACAGCTACCAAGTCGGGGACTCTTCATGAGGCATAGCTCTCTGTTTTGAAGGAGTTGAAGTTCATTCAGGGAGATACGGGCGTGTTCTGCAGTTTGAGAAACGCCATCCTAAATGCCTGTCAACCCTTCGGCTAAGGCAGCAGGATCCTGATGTCTTTATGACACATATGTCACCTAAAACACAAGCTTCATAGAGTAGAAGAAAATGCACTGTCAGGATTGTTCCCATCTCCTTCCTTTTCATCTTCTCACAGCCTGAAGAGACCGGATTGGAGGGAACCCTTGCTCTAGGTGATGTTCCCTCCCCTCTACTCTCCTCCTCTCTTTTTCCTACTGTTCCTCCTCCTGGTCTATTTCTTTCTCCTCCTCCTCCTGGTTTATTTCCTCCTCCTCCTCCTCCTTCTCCTCCTCCTCCTTTCTTCCATCTCACAGGTATCACACTCCCTCTCTTGCAGTATAGACAAAGGTGACCCCTACATTTCTGGAAGGAACACAATAATCCACATCTTCCATGCTGAATCCTTAGCTTGCTAAAAAGGTCACAAAAATCCTTTTGCTCCCTGTCACTATTGCTTTTACCTCCATTTGTCTCTGCAAAGCCTGACTTCCAGTCTTTTATCTTGATAGAGAGTCAAACCAAAAAAGATCTATTTTGACTGTCAAAGTGGAGAAATGAGTCTATCGGTTTAGCAGGCATGTCTTCTTTCCTGAATGCACCAAAACTCATTGCTTGAACAGAGGTGGAGACTCCAGGGTAAAAACAAATAAAAGTCATAACTGGAAAGATATGGAAATGTGTCTAAAATGTTTCCCATCATAATACCCTTGCTGCATCACTACAAATATCAATATGGATTCTTTGACTCAACAAGCACTTGTCGAGGGACAGAACTATTCCACACCCTGGGGACCTGGCAGTGAGACTGGATGTCACGTCGCTCATTCCTCTGAGTAACATCAGGAGTGTGCGCCATCGCAGCGTTCTGTGGGAAAGAGAGCAGAAGAAGCAGAGTCCAAGGCTCTTCCTAAGCTCACCCCTGCAGGCAGGGTGGGGTCCCAAGACACTCTGCATTCATGAGGCGGGAGGACAGCTCTCAGCTCTGGAACTGTGTCACCGTCAGGTTTTGGCATGGATAGCACCTCTTATGGCAAACTTTCTCTGTGTTTCTCTTTTATTCTCATTACAGCATCTCTTTTGCTACTGTTAGTATGCATTCTACAATGCAAAATTATGTCTGCATGCAAATGCATATGTACACAAAAATACGTGCATTTCTCTTTATTTGTTGACCTGGTCACCTGGTTCCCCAATAGCACATCTCCCCCCAAAGATGCCCCTAACCTTATGCTCAGAAACTGTAAAAATAGTACAATTGTGCTGGGCTGCAGTAACACTGCAGGGTCCAAAATCCAGATTTCAAGTCCTTTACATAAAACAGCCTCATATTTGCACATAACCCATGCACATTCTCCCCTGCACTTCAAACCATCTCTAGATGACTCGTAAAACCTAACGTACATGCACATAAATAGTTGTTACACTGCACTGTTCAGGGGAAAATGACAAAAGTTTACAGTCTGAAAATTTCAGTGAAGTCATACTTCTTTAGAATATTTTCAACCTTGGTCGGGTGACTCCTCAGACGAGGCACTCAAAGGCTTTGAGGACGCGCTGTGTGTTACATGGCAAGAGGGAATTAAGGGTCCAAATAGAATTAAGAGCAATAATCAGCTGGCTTCAGAATAAGGAGAGCATCCTGTAGCAGTAATGGCTGCATACCGTGTCCATGCCTAGGGTTGCAAGAGTGGGTGAGAGGACTCAGGAACTCCTCTCCTGACAGTGTCTCCTGGGTTCCTCTCAGCTGACCGTCAGGCATTTCCCATGGTCTCAAAGTTACTCACGCCCTGTTCCCTAGTATATATGTGCTGCTCTCCTCTCTCCTCTCCTCCACTCTCCTCTCCTCT
>PVJX010002423.1:0-129019 GCA_004027295.1 Dolichotis patagonum | reverse complement strand
TGCATGACTTTATACTATTGTGTTATGTTTGATATTATTGTAATTGAAACTATGCTCAACTATAGCAGAGTTAGAGATATGGCGTTAGATACTGTTGATGTCCAGTTGACTTAATGTAAAGTACTGTGTTGCCTATGTTGTCCTCTTCTGATCTGCTCTGTACTACCCCCTTTTGTTTTATTCTCTTTTAAATAAAAATTTAAAAAAATACTTAAAAAAAAGAAAATTTTTGTGAAAGGAATAATTAAATGTACACTTTCTGTAGCATCAGAAAAGGTATAAATCTAAGTAGAAAAATTCATTTGATTCTCTCATTTAAGAAGTAAACTCTTTTTTGGAAGTATCAAAGGCACACTCTAAAGATAGAAATAACTCACTTTCTGGGTAAAAAGGTGATATTCAATGGAAAGGAGATTTGTTGAGCTGAGTGAATAAAATTACATTACTTCTAAAAGAACTAGGAGAACATTTTCTATTTTGCCACCATTTTACTTTCCAATTCAATTCTGCGGGTCTTTATTGAGTAGATACCACATTCTAGGTCCTATGGCAATTCATAAAGACAAGGCATGTTATAGTATCCCTTGGAAAGTTAGGGAGGGATACGTTTTCTTTTTCTTTCTAAGTCATGTATAACATTAACAAGAGAAATCTCACTTTTTCTAAAGGAACTAAGGAACTGAGGGACCAAGGCCTTCTCCTGGCTGAAAGACCCTTCCTAAACATACTACTGATTTCATATAATATGAAAGACAAAACTTCCCTCTCTTTAAAATCTTCTGCCTCTGTATTCATTGTGACCCCTTACATGACAGGATTTGAGAGACATTTTCTGTCTATTTCTTTTACTAGACTATAAGCTCTGGAGGAATTGGTCTGGTTTTTTGTTTTTGTTTTTCCATTTTTTATCCTTGGTCCCTAGATTAGTATCTGAAACATAATCAGAATTCAGTAAGCCGTTGTTGAATGATATGCATGCATGCACTATAGACTACATAATCCACATAAGTGAAATATATTTACACATATATACTCATCTGTATCGATGAAGAATAGTTGTTACAGTGTAGTCCTGGCCTTCACAATATCTGTTCATCAGGACATCACCGTCCTTCTAAAATTGTCAACTTTATGTTTCTTCTGGGTTCTGATTTTCTCCATGTATCACTCTGTTGCATGCATTACTCTGTGTTTACAGATCAGTTTCCAATTTGTATTCCACACAGGTTCATGAACTTCACTTCTATTTTTCAGACCAGCTATGATTAACAACAAAGAATCTTCATGACTCCTGGTACTTAAAATATACCCTTTCGAGTAAAGAGAATTTCCATCTGGAAATACATACACATCGTCTATAATCATTGTTTCTACTGACCTAAGTGCCCCTTTCCTACTTGTTGTTACACAAGCCCAGGCAATGATGAAAGACAGTGCCCTCTGTACCACAGATGGTGGGTCACAAATTGCCCTGCACAAAATTCCTGCTACACAATACCTAGTGTAGGTATGTAGTAAAGAATTTACAATTACCTGCCAATCTGTTTTCTGTAAGAAGCAGAGGTCTTTCAGATTCATTATGGCTTGGAAGCATTTTCTTCATTAAACAAAAACTATTTGTTGTGTGGTTGTTTCTGCCTCACCTTAAACAAATGAGATACACGCTGCTGGCGCTATAGCCCAACGGTAGCTGGCCGTTTAACTCTTCCTTGCTTAGATGCATGTATGCAGACCACAAGGGGACTGCCACAGAGGGAACTCTGTGCAACACTCAACGTCAAAAGAAGGGGCCATAAATGGGGCTGCTGCTGCAGTAGATAGAGAAATAGAATTAATGACAGCATCTGTTTTCCCCATCACCAATGCTGAGCCCTTCCATCCACTTGACAACCACTTCTCCAATGTAAAGGCATATAATTGTTCACTCGGCTCATTCTGAGGCCTTCTAACCATGATCACCGACTTACTTCTTCTCTTATTTCTCCCCTTGACAGAGTCGCCTGCATCTTCTTCCTTTATAAATAGGGTCATTTTACTTCAACAACCTTCAGTGTTTCTTATTGCTGATCGAGACCACTCTATGCCTCTTAGCAAAAGAGCAAACCTCCTTCTGATTGAATCCCAGGCCACTGTCCCAACTTTGACTTCTACTACATACCCTTGCTTAGTCTCAGCATTTCAGCCAAGGGCAGTTACCACCTCTGTACTTCGTTTTCCAACCATGGCTCCTTTGTGTCTTCTGTCAGACTCTTTTCCTTTGATACCAACTCATTTTTCAGTCCAGACCACAACTGACCTCATTCATGGGATCTTCTCTGGTTCTTTTCAATTGCAATTAATTGCTCTTTCCTCTGTGCCCCACCTTGCTTTAAAATTTCTCTTTTATTGAACATGTATCATATTATGCTTTGTTATAGATATGAAATTTTTAATTCACCACACTAGATCTCTAGTCCTTTATATTAATCTCTGTATTCCTTTCAATTTTTATACTAAGTATTAGGCATTGTTTCAAATGCTGCAGATGTTTTAGTCACTTTTTTTTAATCTGCACAGCAGCTCTAGGGAGTAGATACTTTTATTCTTCATTTTACAGATAAGTAGACCAGGTGTAGGAAAGTTAGGCAATTTGTCTACCTTCACACAGCTAGTGTTAGAGTGAGTCAATTTGACTACAGAGTACATATACTTAAATACCACACTAAGTATACACTTAGAGCTATCCAAACAAAAATATTTGGATAGTTCCAAAGACATAGAAAAATGCTATAAAAGCAAGTGATAGAAATATTAAGGAGAAACTCAAACTAAAGCCCAGGGAAGTTAAACTTCTGGCTAAGTTCACACTGTGAGTTACTGGCAGACAAACATGGTATCTGGAATTTCCAAGCCTGCTCTTGTATTCTTTAATCTTTGCAGGTCATAGAGCACTGCTATGTGATTCCTCAGTGACTGGGTGAGAAAAAGGAATGAAAAATGTAGCTTTCCAAGGGAGTGGATTTTTCAGATAGTATGAGTTCACTCACTGAAACTCTAAAACTATTTTGTATATCGGCACTGTCCTCTGTAGTACACACTCCCTGCCTTCTAAAAGAAAAGACTGGAAATATATTCTAATCTTTTACCTTGTCCCCAAAGTCATCATTTCACCTCTTTTCAAAATTGTTCTAAAGAGGTAATTATCATATAACAATATCTTATTGAGGCAAGTAGGTCTAGTGTCTGACATAAATGATTCTTTAAATGCTGTTTTCTTAGTGCCATTGCTGGTTTTTATAGTTTTCCCATGCTCTTTTGTATCAAAACACAACAGCTCTCCTTTCCTGCAGTTATATATCTTCATCATTCTCACCTCTGTTTCTGATGTGGCTGGGAAACCACCCAACAGCCACTGTTAGAATTTGGTCAAAATTGAAAGTTACTAACACTGGATTGAGGGGCTGAGATGCTATGCTCTGAATGCAGGACCTGAGCAAATAGGAAGCTATGCCTTTGCTTGTGAGGGATCCAAATCCCTTTCTTTATCAGTGTTTCTGATTGCTCAACTGTTAGGCAAGTGTATGGATGATGCTAGAGGGATTTGTGGGTTGGATAATGACTCTATAGCATTACCTTCTACTGATAGAATTCTTTAGAACAAGTTTCTTAAAGCAACCAAAGAAAATAATAGAATACTTTAATATGATCAGATTATAAAAATTCATGTGTTGCTTTTAACCTTTACTAAATATTTATGAATGTGCTATGGTGAGATTTAAGAAACTGGACTTTGGACCTAGAAATATCTAAGCCATTATCTGTCTCCACCACCTTCTGACAATTAACTTTGAACATGTTACTTAATTTCCCTGACCTTTAAATTTTTAAACTTTCATATCTTAAATTGTAGTTATTGATCAAATATAGCTCATAAAGTATGTAAAGTGCCTAACATGTAGCAGTTAGCTTTAAAATTCCAGATAATACAGTTGAGATTATATTTTTATTACTTAAATTTAAAATATGATTAACCTTACAGTTATGATCTACAATTTATAACTCAATTTTATAGCAAAAAAAGAACAAGAATTCATGTTATCTTGCTAAAACTCTGAAGCTAGCAGCATTTTATCTTCAGAGTATTTGCAAGGCTTAAATTTATTGATCACTGTTTAATCCTGAACTTTAGGATTTAAATTTAGAATTTTCTACTATATACCTGTTGGATGGATGGGTGGATGGATGGATGAATAGATAGGTGGATGAATGCAGGGATGGATAGAAAAAAAGTATTTATTCTTGGGCACAAAGATAGACTTTTTCTGAAAATGGACACATGTACAGACACGTAAATTATTTTAACTTGATTCAAAATTTTATTTAGTATAAGAACATCAATTTGTTAATGCTCACATAGACTTAGATTTAAAATATTCAGGACCTTAGTGACATGGATCTAGAAGAAAGAAGAGAAAAGCCAGGTAGGTAAGGAAGGGTGTGGAATTGGCTCAGAATCTGGCCTGGATACATAGGAAAGGCAATTAGATAGTCTAAGTCTTAAAACCCAAGGCAAACTTTCTGCAATTTAAGGAAACTATTGCTTCTGGGAAAATTGATCTGGCAGATAGAGCACATGAGAATGGAAATTTTTAAAAGGAGCAAGACAAGAAGTCTCAAGAGATGGAAGAACTGTAATAGTGTTCTTGGGAGAGCTACCTAGACCCTACAGAGCCTAGCTCTACAGCCTGATATTCCAATGTTATACTCTAGCCCTCAAGATAAGGAATTAGAAAGGTCCAAACAGGTTGATGCTTAGAGTCAGTGAGCCATAGGCTATGATTATGGTCAACAGAAGGATGGCGAACAAGTCAGAATCCCAGAGAAGAAAGATACCAGGTCAGATAAAAGAGGAACAATGGCAGATACCAAGACTCCAACCATGTAACAGAATAATACCCATGAGATTTAACTGTTAAAGAGAAACTTCAGGAAAGAAATGTGTTTCAGAAGCCATGGTCTAAGAGTAGTTCTCATTTTCACTTCCTTCTGAATAGTAAAAGCAAGTCTTCATTAATTCTTCACTCAAGAATAGCTTCCGAAATGGGGCCCATCTCATACTGCATAAGGAGAAGCAACAGACCTAGTAAGGAGAAATTAGAAAGGCAGACACAAGAATAGAAATGTTGAAGTTTTTGATGCACATATTTTGAGAAGTTTCTTAAAGGCAGAAACCAAGCCTTCTTTATGCTTTTGTACCTTGTAGCACAGCCTTGTGTGCATGAGCACTGTACTTCACTCTTAGCAATGCTTAGAAGGAACCTGTGTTCATGAGAACAAATTATTACAGACACTGCTTAATTACAGAACTCTGTGTGTGTGTGTGTGTGTGTGTATAGGTATATGTATAGTATATGTATATATACTTCTGTATTGCCATAGACCCCTTGGTATTCAAAAAATATTTTCATAAATCAAGCACAAGCACAAAAAGACAGATAAAATACTATTTCAAATGTAAAAACATTGGACTCATTGAAGTAGAGAGTTGGTAAGTAGTCACCAGAATTTGAAGGGGTGGAAGGATAATGATCACAGGATACAAATTTTTAGTTAAAAAATTTAAAAGTTCTGGGTATCTAATGTACACCATGACTGGTGATGGGTATATTAATTACTTTGATTGTAGTGAGCATTATACAAAATATATATACCAAATCACATTGTAAACTTCAAATATATTCAGTCTGTGTCAGTTTTTAAAAGTATTTTTTCTCTTAGAGGGAAAATTTTTCTCATAACTTCTGATCTTATCTCCATTTGTACTCTCACTTCTTTTCAGGGAAAAATGTGATTTCTGTATTATTTATCTCTTATCCTTACATCTTCTCATCAAAGATATTTTGACCTCTATAGATTAGATCTCTGAGCTTCTGCATAATTTTCTTTCTTAATTATGCTGAATTTAATTAAGCATTTTTTAGCAATTACTCTGAGTATTAACAAAAAAGGACAGAAAAAAAAATCAGAGGACTGTGCAGCAAGCATGATTATGGCAAGGTCCCTGTCCTCAAAAAGCTTTAAAACTAATCAGATAAGCAAATAAAGCAATGAAGTATGCTAAGGTCAAACAAAACAAACAATATAATGAAAGTGCAAAGAACATGGAAACAGAAACAATTAACTTGTGCTCAAAGCATATATGTGATTAATCTCAGTGTCACCTCCCTTGTGCGTTTCCTGGATCTTCAAACAAATTTCACTTACTGTCATCTGTGGTATTTACTGCAACCTCTCTGGAAGTAGTTTCTTACATTTAAGACAAGTCACCCACCCTTGCAATAGTTTGAATGATAGTGAAGCACTTTTGTGTTCCTGGCATAAATTCTTAGACTTTGGGGACATTTAACCTCCATTTCTTGCATTAAACAGAAACATTCAGACATATGGAAAAAAGAAATATGTATCATTTAAGATGATCATTTTTCTTAATACTTTCATTATGAAATATTTCCCCCAAGCATTCATGACGAGCGTTGTGAATGAGAGATGGTTCATCTCCCACTATTTTCAAAACATCTTAAAATATTTTTAATAAAGAAAATTACAAAGTTGCTATTCAGTCTCCTGATATAATAATACAAATAATTTGGAAGATAATGTAAATAAATTACAACTTTAAAGTATACAGTGTGTAATACCTATAAAATGAAATCTTATTAATCCACTCTTTGCAAAAAACAATAATGGCATTCACTTGGTTACTGTTAGACCAATATGAAAATTCATTAAAATAAAAGGCAATAATGTACTTCATGTTTATTAATTTAAAATAGTTATAGCCTTAAAATTTGGGCAAATGTAGAATGTGGAGTACTGAAACTAATAAATGCAAAATTTCCACTAAGGTATACTCATTTAAGGCATGAAATAGAAAATATTTTTGACTTAAATATTCCATTATAAAAAGATATGTTCTGATCCTTCCAGCATAAACTTCTTCCCAGGCCACAGTTTACATTAGCTATCCAAGGGCTGATATCCAGTGTTCACTTTTAATGTTCATGGATCTCTAAATTTCTTGACTTATTTCCCCAAAAGTTTTGATGAGCAACGACTACTGGATAAATCAGTTTCCTCTTAATGTGATTTTGGTGGCTCTCAAGTCCTTTATCAATATGTGTTGGAAGGAAGAAAAGAAGGGAGGGGGAAGGAAGGTAATAAAGAACGCAGCCTAGAAGGGAGGAAGGGAAGGACTGAAGATGGGGAAATGGATTCCATTCTACCCAATTAATGTGAGAGTCTTAAGTTCTTAAATCTCTAAAAATGAAACACAGCAAAAAAGAAACATTTATTCAAGAAAATCTAATCAATCTTAATAAAAACAGTGAAAATCTGCTACACCGGGGTCGTGACTTAGTCTCTCACTCCACACCCCGACTCCAAGGTTGGGGTGGAGGAAGATCTCATCTGAGCAGTTCACAAAGATGGACAGGAAGGGAGGAGAGCAGGTGAGGGAAGGGAGTATGGGTTCCACCTCACCCAATGGAAATGCTCTTAAAAATTCTAGTTTCAGTTCACTCCAGCTATCATAACAAAATACTGTAGATTAGGTGGCCTTAAGCAACATCAATTTATTTTCTCACAGTTGTGAAGACTAGAAGTATGAGATCAAGGTTGTGGCAGCATCTGTTTCCTCTGAGCTCTCTCTTGCTAGTTTGCAGAAGGCTGCCTTTTCTCTGCGTTTACATGATCTTTCCTCTCTGTCTCTCCTTCACTGATCATATTGGATGAAGGTCCTCTTACTAACCTCATTTCACCTTATCTAATCTAGAGAAAAGGACCCAATGCAGCATGTATGTGGTCTCAATGTCTTTAAATATATAATAGTGTGGAATTTGCCTTTTACTGATATTTTGCAGTCAAGTAATAGGTAAATGGAAAATGATTTACTTACTTATCTTTTATGATAATTTAGAATTTATATTGTATAGTAAACTTGAGAGTTATACTTGAATGGTTAAATGATATTTTACTATGTAGAAGTTTCCATGTTTGTTGAATTTTATGCAAAAAATGTAATTCATTTTATAAAAATGTATCCATTACATCTATGTCATCTATTTTAAGAATTAGACTTGATTTAATGTTATATTATTAATATCTTGTATACTAAACTAAAGCTCGGTTCTTTTAAGAACAGTTGAAAGCCCTATTAAAGAATCTAACACTCGGGCCCCACCAAAGTGGAGAATTCAGGTAAATTAAATCTTGGGAGAATTGTAGTCTAAAACTCACTAAAGAAGTTAAAATAATATTCTTCGAAAGCTCTTTTTAATGCAAATGAAAACAGTAAAAGAGAAGTAAATGACATGGTTTATAGAAATCAAAATAATGAAAGAAAAAATCAAAACAAATTGATAGTATCATCCTGTGTGAATAAACAATCCAATTAATACAGATCATCAGATTTATAAGAGGGTGTTGCTCAGTGATAGAGGTGCTTGCCTCATATGCATGAGGTCCTGAGTTTGATTCCTAGCATCCCTCAAAAAACAAAAAAAAATCTGATTTCATGATGTCTACATAAAGTATACTTTACATATAAAAAAAGAGGTTTAATATCAAAATGCAAAAGAAAAGATATAATGTACACAGCATCAATTGGGGGCTGGAATATATATATTAATTTTAGACAAAATAGACTCTAAAACAAAAATTTGTAACTAAAAGGAGTTATTTTAGAATGATGAATGAGCCTATCCACCAGGAAGATATAATATATACAATCACACAGACGCCACAAGAAAACAGAACTATAGGCAAATACTGCTGACAAATCCAAAATAACATGCTGCCAAATATGTAAAAAGGATTATTCACCATGATCAGGTGAGATTTATCCTGGGAATACAAGATGGAAAATCAATTACAATCATGCACTTTACTAATAAAATGAAGGGAAGAAAGCCACACAAGTCATCTCAATAAATACAAAAGAAAATAACAAATCCAACACTTTTAAATGATTTTAAAATGTACAAGAAACTAGGAATAAGAACTCTCTCAAGCTGAAAAAGAGCATCTGTAAGAACACTCACAGTTAAGGTCATACTTCTTAATGTAAAAACCTGAAAGACTTCTTCATAAGATCAGCATCAAAAGGTGGATGTCTGTTCATATCACTTCTAATCAAGATTCACAAAGCATTAGCTAGGGCAATTAGGCACAAAAAGGAAACAAAATTATATTTATATATATATATATATATATATATTTGCAGATGGGCAGATGGCATGGTCTTTTATGTAAAAAGTCCAAATAAAACCACTGAAAACTATTAGAACTAATGAACAAATCTGCTAAGCTATTGGATACAAGATCAACATACAAAAACAAGCAATAAATAACCTGAAAATGAGTTTGAGCAAATGATTTCATTTAAAATAGAATTGAAATAATAAAAACATTTAGGAATAAATTTCACAAAGAAGTATAAAATATGTGCCCTGAAAACTGTAACACACTGTTAAGAGTGATAAAAAATACCTAAATGAATAGCAATGTATCCCATATTTGTGAGTGGGAAGACAATATTATTAAGATAGTCACATTCTGCAAAGCACACATTCATCGTAATCCTATAAAACTCTGACCATTTTTTTTCTGCAGAAATTGACAAGTTTATTCTAAAATTTATATTAAGTTACAAGGGAACTGGAAGATCCAGAGTAACCTTGAAAAACACAATTAAGTTAGCAGCCTCAAACTTTTAGATTTTAAAACTTACTTGTGGTGACAAAGACAATGGGATACTGATATAAGTGTAGATAGACACACAGGTCAATAGATTAGAAAGTACAAAAATAAGCATTTGCTGTCAACTGATTTCTGGCAAGAAAGCCAGGCCAACTCAATGAGAATGGAAGTCCTCTAAGTATGACATCCTGGAACAACTGGATATCCATATGCAAAAGAATGAAGCTGCATCATTTTCTTATGCACGAATGTAGACTAAAAATGGATGAAAACCCTAACTGTAAGAGCTGAAACTACAGAATTCAGAAAAAGTTTTAGGATTAAATCTTCACACCCTTGAGTTAGGCAAAATCTCCTTCTTTGATAACGTACCAAAAGCATAATAAATAAGGATTAGGTTACATAGTTCAGTGATAAAGTGTGTGCTTAGCAAAAATAAAGTCATGGGTTCAAACCCCAGCACTCCCTTAAAATAGCATGAGTAATAAAATAAAAATTAAATTAGATTCACCAAAACTGAAAAGTTTTGTGCTTCAAATAATTCTGTAAAGAAAGTAAAAAGATAGCCTAGAGTATGGGAGACAGTATTTGCAAATCATACACCTGATAAAGGATTTATATTCAAAATATATTTTAAAAAGCACTTGTAACTGAATAATGAAAACTTTAGAAAAGAGAAAATGATTCAAAAGTCATTTTTCCAGTGGAGATATACAAATGGTCAATAAGAATATGTAAAATGTTTGACATCATTAGTCATTAGAGAAATGTAAATGGCTATAAATGAATCGTACCATTTTATACCCACTAGAATGGTGTAATCGTCAATTGTGCTACAGCAACCTACCCTGAGTAAGAACCACTAAAAGATGAATAAAGGTCCAAGTGTGTCTGTGGGTGGTTGGCATGCAGGCTGAAAACTAAGGAGGAAAGACACACCTTGGCCATGGATGACACCAACCAATAGGCTTGTAGCCTAGATGGAATAAAAAGGGAAAGGAAGAGCAAGTCTGCTCTTTTCTTCTTTGGAGGAGATCCTCTCCTCGCTATTGCCTTTGGATGTTAGTCTCTAGTTCCTTTAGCTTCCAGCGCAGACTGTTCAGCCTCCCAACACAGACTCTTTGGCTTTCAGACACCAACTTGCACTGGATTCTACAGGGAACTCCAAGACTTCAGCCTTCTACCATATCCTCCTACTGTCCAGCACATAGATGGCCATTTTGCATTCTTCCACCCCTGATTCCACAGGTGGTCATTGTAAATCCTTTATATAATTCCCTTATATAAATATATCTCATATATATTTTATAATAATGTGTTCTTCTAATGAATCATGACTTATAAAGATGGCTATAAACAAGACAGATACCTACAAGTGTTGCCAAGGATGTAAAGAAATTAATACACTACTGGTGGACATATAAAATGCTGTGCACTCTGGAATACAATCTGGCAGTTTATCAGCACTTGACTTATTAATGCCACTGTCAGGCATATAACCAAGGAAAACGAAAGCACACATCCACACTAAAACTTGTCCATGGAAGCATTATCCAAAAACAGGCAGTAAAAACCCAGATGTCCATCAACTGAAGGATATAAAGATATGATGTACTGTATCTGTACAGTGCATTTTATTTGGTCACAAGAAAGAAGTGCTGACACATGCTACAACATGGATAAACCTTAAAAACATTATTTCTAGTAGAAAAAGAGCCATAAAAAACTCATACATTATGAATCCATTGATATACAATATCCAGAATAATGCAATACAGACAGACAGAAAGTAGATGAATGGTTCATTTGGAGTTTGAAGAGAACAAGGAGTGATTGTTCACAGGTACAGGGCATCTTTCTAGGATGAAGTATTTTTAAACTAGGTCATAATGCTAACAGCAAAACTCTGTGACTATAAAACAAACCATGGGCATATATATTTTGAGTGGGTGAAATGTATAGCATGTAAATTATGTCTCAAATCTGTTAAAAAATTTTAAGTCACTTGTAAGACTAGAGTTTTAAAACAAACTATGCTTCTAACAACTAGAAACACCCTGAAGGTGATAGAACATCTAGAGACATCATTGCAGCTGTGACAGGAATTATACAGTGCTGTAGTTTAGATCTGAAAGGTCTGTGTGTTGAAGCTCCTTTGCTTGTGGTGGTATTGGGAGGAGGTGGAACTGTGGAATATGGGGCCTGGTAAAAGGAAGTTAAGCAACTGGGGTCATGCACCCCAGGTAGGAAATGTTGGGACTCTGGCCCGTATCATCTCTCTTTCTGCATTCTAGATTTTGTCAATGAACAGGTCTCCTCCACCTTTATGTGCATTCCTGCGGTGGAACCAAAGAAATAGGACCAAGCAATCATGGACTGAATGCTCAGAAACCTTGAACTATAATAAACCTTTCTTCTCTTTAAGTTTATTGTTTCAGGTGTTTCAGTGATAGGAAGCTGACTAACCGACAGTATATGTTCTGGGGAGGAAAATGTGCATCTGAGAGTTTCCTGATTTCTTCACATGAAATGATAGCATATTAACACTAGATGCTCATAAGTTTCCTCCACAGTTGTGCAACTATAATGTTAACTGTTTGATGAGTCTCCACATTTGGACTTAATTATTACCAATGTATCTATTTTGAGTATTTTACAAAATATCAATACTCAACCCAAATGCCCATCAACCATGGAATGGATAATAATGATGTGGTATTTTTCTATAGTGGAATATTACTCAGCTATAAAGAAGGATAGCCTTCAGACTTTCATAGGTAAATGGAGGCAACTTGAGACCATGCTCATAAGGGAAATAAATCAAACTCACATTTGTAAATGTCGTATTGTCTCTTTAGCATAAAAAAAAAAACTGAAAGAGTAGTAAGATCCAAATAGATGTTGTGAAAATGAAAGGGAAAGAGAGTGCTCAAAAGGAAAGAACAACTGGGATAGGAAAAATGAGAAAAAGAAGAAGGAAAAGATTATATGTATATAGGTATACATGTATATGTGCATATATATATATATATATACAAAATAGATAACTGTACTAATAATCTCTTTAAGTATAGCAAAAAGAACAGCTGTGTTTCATTGTTTGCTTGATCTTTTCTCATGCCTAAATCTTGTAATCTGAATTCTAAGATAAGAATATGCAGTGTATTAGTGTTAATTTCCTACTATTTTTTAAAAATTTTGTATTGTTCCTATCTTTTTTCTGTTTTGCTCTTTAAAATAAAAAATAAATTAATTATTTATTAATTATTTATTGAGACTTTTCTTATCTTTCTAGGAAGAATTTAGAATTGTTTGTAAGATTACATGAATAATCACAATAAAATGAAATGCAGGTAGGGAAAAAAAACAAGTGAAGCTCAATCATAAAGACACAGTTCAAATTGTCAAAGCATGACACTCTGTGTAGTTGTCAGAAGTAGAGAGAAATCTGATTGCAATCTAAGCCTCTCATAGCTGCTGGCAAAGCAGAAATCTGATTTTTCACACATGTCCAATTTCGCTCTCTTCCATATCATCACTTAGACCAGACTTTTCTTTAAGCTATAATCTATTGGCAAGATCATGGTCCCTGCTGACATACACCGCAGCACAGCCCCTCTTCCCTGATGTACCAGCTGCATGACCTTGGGCAGGTGATTCAGTCTCTCTGAAGCCATCTCTCCACCGTAAGATGTGAATGATGTACTTCTCACAGTGTCTTTCACAGAGTCACTGAAATGAGGGACGCTGTAGCTCCCACATTTTTCTAGACCACAACAGCTCCTCAACCTTAATTTATCCTGTCTTCAATTCCTTGCTTCCCTCTCCTGATTCAGTTTGGGTAACATGAAAATATAGATAGATTCACAAATATTTTTATGTTTTGGTACTTACTGATTTTGTAGTCTAGGGTCAGACTAAAGGCTAATTTTAAAATTTGTTTTAATTATCAGATTTAAAGAACAGCAAGGAAGCAGGCATGACCAGTGGGTGTCTAGTTTTTAATACCAATTCTGAGCTATTAGTTTCATCTTCCTAGAGTACCAAGAAGCCACATCTAAACTCATTAAGAATAAATGCTTTATGCCTTGAATTTTACATCTGTAAAATGGGAATAATAATTAACCCATCTGCTGCATAATATTTTATAAGAATCAGACAAATTAGATGAATGTGATCACAATCAAATTGCTCCAATAAAATTAATTTTAAAAAGAAAAACTGAAACATTTAGAAAAAATATAAAGATATGCTACAGTTAATTTTTCACACACTTGTATGCTTCACTCAGTAAGAAATTAAATTTAAAACAATCCAATATCCTCATATCTCCCCTTCATAGCTCCCTTAACAGAAGCCCAAAAACTTCTCTTCTGCTGTGAACTGAATGAAGATTTTGTTTACTCTTCTGGGATCATCGCCGTGCTACAGCAGGAGCAATAATTCATCAGCCCTCCCCCCGCAGTATTAGCATTTCTGAAATCTTCGGAGTTAAAACTGGGGGATTTACGGCAGCGGTAGGCAATGCTGAAGGTGCCCCCTGAAATACATATAGAACAAAATCATCTGAATTCTTTCAAGTTCTTGCTTTTCCAATTTGTGAAATATCGATGAAAAAATATAAATAGGTATTAACGCTATTTTAGTAAAGCCTCGATCTGGAAGAGACAGAGCAACATATGTCTACATCCTGCAGGACGAACATTAGAACTGCCCCTGATTCTGCATTACTGGCCAGAGAGATGTTTCATATGCTCTGAGCTCAGGCTCGGAGCTTGTAAGGCTTGCAAAGAAGTACTAGCTGTACAACAGTCACACACAGAACAAGGTCCTCAAATCCTCAGCTCTTACGGGTGCTCTGCCAACAGCACCATGGCCAGAGGTTCCACCCTGTCCTGTTATTACCATTTTCCCAATGTCAGCCTTATGTCAGCCAGGGACTGCATTCGGTGTTGAGTTTTAGAAACCCCAGCTGACAGAGCCTAACCCTGACATTGTTGATTTGTCAGGTAAAAGATACTAGGGCCATGCCTCTCAGCTTTTTAGCCTTATTGGTGGCCATGGAAATGGCTGCCAAAGCTCCATACATAACTTTTTCCTAGAAAAACAAAGAAAGAACAGGAAAGGAATGAATGATGATATCGTTCATTATGTCAAGAAAGCGAAAGCCTCCTTGGGACTCTCAAGAATGACTTCCTACCGATATTTCCTTGGGCACAACAACACTATTAGGCCAGCCATAGATTCTAAGCAACCAAAATTGGCAGCTTTGTAATTTCAATGAACAAAAGGAAAAGAAATAAAAACTGGGATGATACTGCGTTAACAAAATTTCTGCTTCAGAAATCCTAAATCAATAATTCACAGATGAATGAGGTCACCAGAACTGGTTCTTGCTCCACTGAAAACTAGTAAAGAGTCAAATTTTTATGATTTCTTTATCAGGTTCATACCGGGGTTCCTCAAATGAACTACAATGGCAAGATACTGCCTTCATGGAAAACTTAGATGGGTAGGAAGATGTAACCTAGATAGACAGACAGACAGACAGATAGATAACAAAGAATGTGAATTTTCTTTACTTCATGAAGTGAACTTTTCTTGTTTCAGCCTTCCCGAACCATCTATCCTCTTCCCCTTGCCTCATCTTGCCAACCACATACAATATACACACCTAACATAATATTCATCACAGTAAGAATATAAAGAAAATGAAGTGGATAAATGGTAATGAAAGCAGGCATGTATACCCAAAATCCTTCGCATGAGAGTGCATTGGAGAAGAGGTGTAAAATAGGTAACAAGGAAGCTGGTTATGAATTGTAAATCTCTGCTGTAAGATAAGGAAGATCCTTTGCATCCACAGAGAGGGAAGAAAGTGGTTTCTCTCCTTTGCTTCTTTCCTGGTGCCTTCTCCCACCACCCTGTCTCCCTTGTTTCCCTGTTCCAACTCACCCCTGCACCTGGTGAACACAAGAGAGGCCATGCAGGGGAAGGAGGGACCACTGAAGGCCATCTTTATAGGTCACGATGTCAGAGGTGGCCTACTCACCGGTCTCCCTCCTCCAGTACTGAGTCAGACAGTCCCAAGAGTCACCTTTCCTTCATTCTGAAGATGGTGCATGTGTGTTGATATATGTGCACACGTTCATATACATACATGCACACACATTTATATCCATATATATGCCTGTACACATTCATATGTATAACACTTAACATACACACATGCCTCTGATTTATAAAAGTCAAATAGGAACCAAAGTCCAAAATGACCAGCAGGCATGTGCCCTCCTCTCTCCACAGGCCTCCCAACCCCAGTGTCCCTCCCTGGGAGCAACCTCTCAACCTCTTTCGTCTACTCCTATAAGCAGTTGCCTCCGCACTATGAATAGCATATTCCCATTTTCCCCAGATATTTCATTTCAGCAGGTTCTCTTTCTGTGATCTACTTAAGGCACAGCTCTAATCTCAGCTGTCACTACATATGCTGGGCCAGTGGAGCATGTTCAGTCACTAGAAGGTGCCATTTATATTGGCCTGTCTTGGAGGTGTGTACTGAGTTATCCTTCTCTCCCTCCTGGGTGGCAGGAGCTCTGACAACTTCCATTCTCTGGATGACACCTGCCACATTCAGCCTCTGAGGTCACAGTGGTAGGCATGCAGTTTCAGAGGGACTGCTCTCGATAGTTAATACTATGTGTCAAGGGGCTGGGGATTTAGCTCAGTGGCATAAGCACCTGCCTGTCAAGCATGAGGTTGTGAGTTCAAACCCCAGTACCAATACTACGTGTCAAGCTGGCTAGGCCATAGGATGCCCAGGGGGGTGCTAGACATGATTGCTGGGTGTGTCCCTGAGTGTGTTCTCAGAAGAGACTCACGCTGAATTCATGGACTGAGTAAAGCAGATAGTCTTTCCCAGTATGGATAGGCATCCAATCTTTGAGAACCTGGGTGGAACACAAAAGTTAAAAGAGACAGAAACCCCCAGCCCAGCTCCTTTTTCTCTTTTCTGACTGCTGGAGTGGGGACATTGAACATCTCCTGTCCTCAGCACTTCTGGTTATCAGACCTTTGCAGTTGGACCAGTATCTACACCATCATCTCTCCAGAAGTCAGACCTTCGGACCACACAGGCCTTCCTGGGTCTCCACTTACAGAGAGCAGGTGTTGACACTTCACAGCGTTCATAACTGCATGAGTCAAGCCTAATAATAAACATAAGAGCACTCTGAGTACTGGGCTATAGCTCAGTGGTAGAGCTCTGACATAGCATTCATGAGGTACTGAGTCAATCCCCAACTCCATCTCCCAGAGCTATGCATATAAATATAATCTTAGCTCTGGTTCATTTCTCTGGAGAACTCTGTTGAATGCATTTCATATGCCCAATGCTTGAAATAAATAGCAAATAAGCTCCTGGTAGAGTAGTAAGAAACAGCCCCAAACTCGAGTACAGTCAATATACACAGGTTTAGGGAACAGATGAGTAATGTGAAAGGCTTGAGGAGTCCCCTTTCCGGACCTTCCAATACCCTAGTGGCCTGCACTCACAATAGGCCAATAATCGCCATCATGCCAATACAGTCATCACAAGCATGTTAAAGAGAGTGGGGAACTATACAAACTCTGCTCACCCAACAGTCCTCCATCTGGAAACCATCTGATGTCTTCTGTTCCCAAACCCCTCAGGAAGGTGAAGCTTAAATAAAGGAAGGATCAGGCTGCAGGACATCTTCAAAGGCAGGAGCCACTCTTGGCTACGAGACAGAAGATGACCTAGCTCTGAGCCAGGGACTGGTGGACAGCAAAAAGAAATTTCTGCAAAGATGTCATCAAAGTTTCTTTTCTGCCTTTGTCTCTTTGGCAAGGATCATGCCCCTTCTACAGATGTTCTGTTCACTCTTCAAGGCCAAGCAGGAATCCCAAGCACACAGACCTGCTGTCTTTCTCCCTTTCCCTTCATTTCTTCCTTCCTTTCCTTCCTGCCTTCCCCCTTCTTTCCTTTTCTTTCTTTCCCTTCCTTTCTCTCCTTTCTTTCAAATTTACATTTAAGTACCCATAAAAATATTGTGAACTGATGTAACACCTAAAATAGGGGAAACTCTCATCAGAGCAAATAAGAAAAGCTTTTAACAGTCAAAATACACAGAGCACAAAACAATTGAATCTATGCACTTTTCCAGGGTTGGAAAATTTGCAGTGTCTATTTTCAGTGACCTCTGTGAGTCAGTCTCTTCCTCACAGTGCTCATTGCCGCAAGGACTCTGGGCCAAAACATGAGGTCAGCAGGGGCTCTGGACAGGAGGATGCCAGGTGTGTCATAAAGGCAGCCGTGACAGGAATGTGTAGCAGGGATGTGAGGTGCATCTTCAATATCAAAGCAGGTGTGCCCAAAGGCTGGACTGGAAGGAGTATGCATGTGACCTACCTAGATTTATCTTCTCTTTTGTTCTCTGAAATTTCATCACAAACCATCCATTCCTTTGCTGTTCATATTGCCCACCTCCTGTAATTAAAATGTTAGCTATTTCTGGAATAAGTAACATATTAAAAATCTAAGAAAGCTCAAGTATAGTAACCGTGAGATCCAAACAGAAGGTGAAATGCAATGAAGACCCATCCTCATGGGTTTACTCTAAGGTGTTTTTTAATTAAGTTTCATTTTTTGCCAATGGAAAGTAATTAAAATAGAAATCTAGTAAGGGCTCCCATCAAGAATTCTTAAAAATGAAAAAATGAGCATTCACGATGATATTTAATTAGCATTTTCATTACCAGTGTTTTTTATCCTTGTCCACAAATGTCAGCGTATAAACTGAGCCTCTTTGGTTTTGCTTTCTTTCATAGCTTCATGTTTTAAGCCCAGAAAATCTGGCCATTAGAAATTTATTTTTAAATGGATTAAGTGCTCTCCCAGGAGCAATCTTTAAACTTTTCCATCTATATTTTGATAAAACTTCAAATGAAGTCAATAACAAATTAGAATATAAATATTTAAGCAGCTCAAAGATAAAATGAGAGCTTCTCTTTTTCTCTGTGTTTTATGTTGCCGGGAATGCGCCAGATAGAGAGGAATTGAGCATCTTGGGGAATATGTCAAAGCTTCTGCTTGTGCAAACAAGAAAAACCAGCAAAAGGTCACTAATCCAGGAGAGGTGAGTGTCACCTTGCGGTTGATTTCACCCACTTCAAGAATTCCTAATACTCTCAAATCGCTCCTTTCACTCTTCTTCCCAGACGTTTTTAGTGGAGGAGGAAGAAGAGCCCTAACTAACAATTTCCCATGGGATTCTGTTCCTTAATGAAGGTCTGCTATCAAAGTCCTCTGGTCTTTTTTAATGTACAGAAAATTTTATTTATTTTCAAAGGAAGCAAAGGGTTCATCACTTCAAAAGCAAATCAGATGAAATGAAGAGCATGCAGAGTATCCCCAACCCAAAGAAACAAAAGACTCAGTGAAATGAAAATAAACCCAGAATATGCTAATATATGCAAAGGCGATTTCAAAAAATGATGAATTTAAACACTAAACCACAGAATAAGCCACTCATTTGCTAAAAGTCACTCTGAAAGGACTATTTACTGAGATCACCTGTGCATGGAGATTGCCTATCAAGGAATGAATCTTATTTGTCCTGTGTGCTGAGATAAAATCTCATGCAAAGGAGGATTTTTCTTGGGTTTGCATGGTAATTCTAGATATTCGATTGTAAATCAGAATGTTTGCTGTGCCTAATGAGCAAATGCACTGGATTAGTCATAACTGGTATTAAAAGTTGTTTTTGTTTACAGCATGATTTAGACTCTAATGTTATCTGAGTACTCAAAGAACATTCACAAATGTCACTATTTGTGTGACACGCAAAGAGTTCCTGCTTTGACGGGGCTGGAAACTAACAAATTAAGTCTCTGCCAGTCTTTGAGTGAAGGGAACGTCTGTCTCCATACTGCGCTCTGCTTAATGGGCAAGCGTGCTGGAGGCAGCGGTGTGTCCTGATTCTCTTCCACTTCATTAAGGATAGGAGAAGGCGTTAAGGGCCATGTCATTAAAGGTATCTTTTCAGAGGTCGCTTAATGATGTTTCCTTCCAGCCTGAAGATAACATAGGGTTTAACAGAGAGCTCAGCCGATCTCAACCTGTCTCCAAGTAAAAAGCAAAATGGCTAGAATTCATTCCCTCATCTACTCACTTACTCATTCAATAAATATTATTTAATTAATTTAGCTATTTAATTAATGCATATTATTTAAGCACATGCCAGGCTCCAGGACTGATGCTGCTGAAAGCCCATTCCCGACCACTTCATTCACATTCATCTGCACTTAGGTCATCTATCCCTATGAAACTCCAACAAAATCGAATTGAAACACAACAGTTCGTTAGCAAGGTAAGAAGTTCAGATCTGCTTCACAGAAATCAGAATGCCAGCTCCACTCCAGCCAGTGGCACAGGATCAGAAAGGTTAAAGGTTTCACATGGCTGTCTGGGTGTAAGATCAAGATTAGAACTCAGACTTCTGACCTTAGGTCTGGTTTCTATACCATCCCTCAGGGCCTCCTACATTCCACCTCCATCTGCATTTGCTTCGGAGAAAGAGAAAGTCTAATTTTTTCATGATGGATATGCAGATTACATGAGGACGCAGTTAATGGTAAAAGCAAGACTTCAATACATGCGCACTTCAAATAACGCATTAGGCTTATCATTGATGATATCTTTAATTACGCCAAGGCAAAACGAGAGACAGTCTAATGGGAAATACAGATTACTTGTTAAAATTATTAACAGAGTTAATGTGCTTACATTTGTTTATGTGTACTGGAATCAGCTCAAATGTTTGGCTGCAATGACAATATGTATAAAGATCAATTAAAAGTCATAGAGATGAGATATTGGATTTCCAGACCTTAATAGGATTTCATCAGCACTTGCTATATTATGTTATACAATTATAATTGAGCTTCCATCAAATCATAGAATCTGTCACCTCAACAATTTATTTTCTAAGCACTAATGAAATGTATTTCCTGTTGAGAATGCTTTTAAAAGCATAACCCTGAGGAAGACAGGGAGTGTGTGGGGCAATGGGCTTCTATTTCCTTAACAAACCTCAGTAAAAACCTGTACGTAAGTAAAATGAATTTGACAGCCTTGGGAGCGTCCTTAGTAGCCATTTGTCCTTATTATAAAGGGCACACAAGAGACTGTATCCAACACACATAACTCACGTGCATTTTGAGTCCCATCTTCAAATTGACTCTCTGCCTTTTTATTGTTGGGTAGTCAAACTGGGGACATGGTTGATATAATACCATCCACTGGATCTTTATTATTTTCCCCAGATTGAAATCATGCACCGAATTATAAAGCAAAATTTTCTGAAAAAGATGCTAGTGAGGTACCTTTTGTTTGATAAAATGGAATTCTTGTGCCAACTTTGTAAGCAAAGATCCTGTTTAGACACAAGTGTAAGATGACTACAAGATGGCAAATTTTGCAACATTACTCTTTGGAAATGCTGCAGATCCTGTAATGATAATCACATGCTCCCCACACTGGCTTGCAGTGGCGCAGCCATGAGTGAGACACGGGTACTTCTGAGGAGAAGGAAATGTCTTCCTTTAAAACCGTTAACATTCCGGGCTTACCGACAGTCCTAAAGGAGCCTAGAGGTCACAAGGTTCAGCGGGCAAACCTGCCTGGCCATGGTAGGGCCACAATGGCTTGGGCACATCCAGGAATGGGCGCTGATGTGTAATCCTCATCTTTCCCAATGCTGGGCACACTCACAGTGTGAACAAAGAAAGGCTTCATTTGCCTCTTGGTTTCAGGGAATTCAATTCATGGTCATTGGGCTGCAAGGGGGGAGCATCAGGTGGAAGGGATGGGGAAGCCAAGCTGCTTAGTTCACGACAGCCAGGATCAGAGCGGGGAACCGCTCCAGAGAGGAAGGGACCAGGGACCCAAGGCTGTGTCTTCATGACCACCCAGACACACCCAGAGGTGTGTTGTATTAATCTGCTGTGTGTTCCTAATCCAGTGAAGTTGACATCAGGATTAATGGGCACATAGCTGCACCGAAACCACTGTTGGGAGGGTTCTCTCTGTGCATTACTGATACCTGCCTCCTTGTAACTTTATCCCGCCTGTTTGGTTCACCTCAAGAAGCACATACTCTGCACCCTTCCATGCCTGGTGATGGAGCTTGGCTGCCATTTTCTTCAGCAGTATCCCACCCTCTCCTCACCCCGGGTTTGTGGTACAGAATTAATTGCTCTAGAAAACAACCTTAGGCCCCTCCCAACTCTACAACACAATGCATGTATTTATAGAATAATTTTACTTGCTTATTTGAATCAACCTGATATTGTAATAGCTGTATTATTTGCTGGTCACTCTTTTAGAGAATGGCAATAAAATTCATCAAACCACTTTGAAAGCCATGCTATAGTCAATATTTGAGTAGACTTCCACGCCTTCTTACATGTTACTCCCCCTATGTAAATATGCTTAATTCACTCGCTATTTTCTTATAAGAGAGTTTTCAGCCATCACTCCTGTCCAGTAGGTCTCTGAGTCTTGCTCACACACCTACTAACTTTCTCCTCATCCCAGAACCCAGCCCTATGGCAGAAGCTGCTGTCAGCCACCACCTGGCCAGCGCGGCAGCTTCCCCATGTATAGCTCAGTCTTCCTCCTTGCTCCTTCCTAGACTCTCACCAGAGTGATATCTCCCAAATAGCAACATCCCACTTCACGGCTCCACTGGAACTCCCTGTGCTTTACACTACTTTAAGCATGATGTTCAAATCCTTCGTCAAATCCACCATCAACCAAAAGGGACCTGTCAAGTCTCTTTTGTACACCTCCCTTCTCAACAGTCTCCATTCTTACCGTGGCTTTATGAGCCCCAGCCACAGAAAACATTTGCCTATGTCTGCAGCAAGCCATCAGCCACCTTGTCTCCAGGTTTTTGCCCAAGCTGTTCTGTGCCTGAAACACTGTCTCCTAAGTCTTCACCCTCAAGTTAGCCTGGGGAATGTATGTGCTTCAACTGTTGGCTTAAAGGACACTTCTTCAAGAAGTTCTGCTCTGGGCTTGCAGTCACCAAACACACTGTCTCCTCTTGCATTTCTGGAGGCCCAGGGCTTATTACATATTTATATATCCATGGGTTCCACAGCCACAGATCCAATCGTCTGTAGATCAAAGTACTTTAAAAAGATCAATCATTACATTCTGCACATGTGCAGACATTTTTCTTGTTATTCTTTCCTAAACATGAGACAGCAATGATTTCCATGGCATCTACATAGTGTTAGGTATTATAAGTAATCGAGACATGATGCAATGAATGCAGGAGGATGTACGTAAATTTTATGTGAATGCTGTGACACCATTCTATGAAGATACTTGAGCATCTGAGAATTTTAGTACCTGGAGCCAATACCCTGCCACTCCAGGAACCACTGTCTCTATTATACCATTTTTCTTTCTCACTAGAACATTAATTCTCTGAAGGCAACGATCTTGGTCTGGTTTACTGTCAAATTCTTAAAACTTGGCATGATGCCTAGCACCTAGCACATACTTAATGAGTGACTGTGAAGAAAGAAAAAGGGATAGAAGAAGAGATAGGAAAATGTCATATGCTATTTTAAATGCCACCCAGAGCTAAGCACACCTCTGGGTCTGACGGTGGTGTCTCTGGAAGACACAAAATTCAAAGGAATTCTTATTCATTGGACAAATATTCTAGGTCTTACATTATAAAAATATTTCATATTTTAAATTCAGTTCAGCATTGTGCTTTGGAACTGATGCCAGATGGATATCTAGGTTCAAGTTGTAGTTCTAATTAAAAACTTAACCATCTAGCCCTCAATTTTCTCATCTGTAAAATGGCAATAATAATAAAGGCTTTCTACTAGTGGGATGATGAAAATAATTCAGAACTGCCTGCCTCACCATGAGTGCTTTCTGAATGCTTATTTTAGGGCTAAAGAGCTCCTCACTCAAGGTGAAGCTAGTAAAAGCCTTCAATAAATAACAAAATTTTTTTTGAGAAACAGTATCAAAAATCTGAAACACCAAATCCTTGTCATATAAAATATACCTCTTTTTTTCAGTACTGAGGATTGAACCCAGGATCTTTACCCTGAGCTACATCTCAAGCTCTTCTATTATTTTTTATTTTGAAGCATCATCTTTTGCTAAGTTTCCAGGGTCAAACTAGAACTTGTTATCCTCTTGCCTCAGCTTCCCAAAGTGCTAGGATTACAAAATGTGCTCTACCATAGCTGGCTATTATTTTATTTATGTATTATATTTACTTATTATTTCCCTATGTATAGGAGAACTGTAATTTATATTAAAATTTCATGTTAATATTTGTATTAGTCAGTTTTTCATTGCTATCACAAAATACCTGAGAAAAGCAGCTTGAAAGAGGAAGGATTTACTTTGGCTTACAGTGTCAAAGGTTTCCATCCATAGCAACATGTCTCCACTGCTATGGGCTGGAGTGAGGCAGAATATCCCCATGGCTGAGCATGTGGTGGGGGAGGTTGCTCACCTCGAGGAAGCCAGGAACCTGGGAGAAAAAGAACCAGGCCCAGAGAGGAAAGGATTGAGGACAAGACACAGACCTGGAGATCATGCCCCTATCTGCAGTCCCTTCACCAGCCTCCACCACCTTCTCAATTGTGCAATCCGGTTATGATTAGTTCAACTGATGGAATTAGATTTCTCATGATCCATTCACCTTGCAAATCCCCAGGATCTGGCAACCAAGTCATTAGCATATGACTTTTGGGGCACATTTTAGAAGAAGACAGTCACAATGTTATGGTAAAATATTGTTACATTTTACATTTATTTAATATATCAACAGTGAAATCAGACAAAGTTAAATTTTTCTCAGATGTGTCCTGCATACAAAATCACACCTCTGGGAGACTCAATCACAGTATCAAAGAGCCCGGCTTATAACAGTTACAGAACAGTTTCTACAGCATTAAGAAGGAAGTCTTTTGACCTTTATCGTGATTAGTTGTTATACATTAGTGTTCTTGCAAAGGCAAGCAAAGCTCTTAAAGCTAATTTGTCAATAGCCAATTGGTTTAATTTCACTGATTCTTACTGACAAGATGAAAAGCTTAGTTTCATGTTTTGCTTTTGATCAAGCATATGTTTATGGAAAACTGGGTTGACTGAGGTTTTGGCTACATGACTATGAGCAGTTGGCCCTTCAGTATCAAAACTGTAGCATCTGATTTTATGTATTGCTTTTTAGCAAATATATGATGTAATTTGAACTATTTGCATTGTCTCACTTAATTCTCAGTTTACTATGTCTTTATCTTATACATCTTTATCTCATACATATACAGCCCTAGACTCAAACTTGAGTGGTCTAAGACTCCAGCCCCAAAACTTCAGGTTCCTTCCCCGCTCTTTCCTCTCCACATGAGCTGAGATGCCGGGCTCAGCTCACTGCATAAATCCTCATCAAACTCTCAGCCACCTGATTGGTGGGCACTGTTGTCACCATCCCATATATACCGAATCTGAGGCAGAGCAGTTAAAGACTGCCTTAGTTCAGGTAGCCATATCAAAATATCATAACCTGGATTCCTTGAGCAGCAGAGGCAGAACAGTCCATGATCAAAATGACAAAAGACTCAGTGCCTGGGAGGAGTCCCCTTCTTGGCTTGTACACAGTCACTTTCTCACTGTGAACTCACATGACCTTTCTGTGTGCCTGTGTCTGGAGAGAGGGAGAAAGAGGACTTGTGCCTTCATCTTCTCAGATAGGTATGAATCTCACCATGAAGCCCTCACCCTCAAGACCCAGTCTAACCCTAATACTTCTTCATACAGCCACACTAGGGTTTCAGGCATTCGTACATGAATTTGGAAACAGAGGGACACAGGAGTTCAGCTTGTAACAATGTCTTTGCCCAAGGTTTCCTTGAAGGAGGAGCTGGGCTCTGAAGCCCCTCACTTCATGAGGGTGCCCAGGAGCAGATCAGGAAACTCCCAGAAATCCCAATTGAGATCCTGATTATAATCCAGAAATCCAATTTTACAAAGTCCCTTGGCCACCTTGAGTCAGTGATTAGAATTCACTGAACACTTCAAGGTGATAGATCTGTCCTGGTAGGACCTCATATGTCCACAACCCAGAGGACAGGGACAAGGGCAATGCCGAATCCAAACTCCATCTCCTTCACCATTTTCCCCAGGGCTGATTCAGCTGTTTCTTATACCTTTATTGAACTACAATTCTTTAAAGTTGAGTTGTCAGCAAGAATTCAAGTGTTATCTATTGAATTTCAGCAGAGCTCAATTCCCTTGACATGTACTCTTTATTTGGGTTTCATTCACCCTTCTTTTTCTTGTAATCTATTAAGTGAAGCATTGTTACACACACACACACACACACACACACACACACACACACACATCACTAATAAATGAGGATGCCATTTGCCTTGCAATTTTCCCTCCATGGCATAAAATGGGTAGCTACAGTGATTGCTGAAAATATCATAATATACACAATCTTCAGGTGTGGGAAGAATCTCGGTTAGTATACTTCTATGGTAAACTTAAAATGCTGGAGTGATAGTGGATACAATTCATGGAAAATGTTCTCTGGCCTCCAATGACTTGGATGGAATCAGGATGAGGACTATGAGATTCAATAACACCATGGTTACAACTGTAGTTTAAACTCATAAACCGCAAATGCATGTCTGGCCAGAAATAAAAAAGATCTGAGCTTTCCATCCTCCTAAGCAGATTCTTCCGTAGAGTAATGTTGGAGGAGAGTCTGGCCCCAAGTGCTTAACTTTGCAATTCAAAAGAGTTGCGACTTAGGTTCCCTTATATAACATGGGCAGCTTTTCATTATGTTTATTTGATGCAGTGTTATTGAGGCAATATTTTATATGAATAATTCATTTCTACTCCAACTTTATCTAGCAAAGTCAAAAGCAGAATCCTAAATTTCAAAACAGATCAAAGGGTTTCTTAAATAAAATGGAAATGCCTTAGTTGCCCACTCTCTGAATCTCCCTGTCTTGTCTATGCATTAAGCAAGCACTTACTATGGGCAGTTGGACACTGACGCTATTAAATGTTCACAGCGCTGCGTTTTCTTCAGTGAAGATGAATTTTAGTGCCCCAGTTTTGCACTGTTTCCTCTTGTTCTTATCCAGAAATTGAGTTCTAGGAGAGCAAATCACATCTGAGCCATTTTTACATATTTTTAACTTGGGTTGTACGTGCCCGACTTTCTGAGACCGTCTCAGTCCTGATTGCCTTCTGTTCCACTGGGCAGTCTGATGAACACAGCGGGCAGGCTGCAGTGAATAAAATAGAGCAATTACATTTGGATGCTCAGGACTGCCAGCTGCCTGGGGACGCCTCACCCCAGCCTCGGCATTGTGGCTATCCACCTCTCAGATCTTACCAAGTCATGCAAGAAAGTCGCCCTTCAAAATGATTGACATTCTAAAAATTGGCCTGGCTCTATCCAGCCACGGGAGCTACAAACAAGAGTGGAGCAGTCAGAGAGAAAAATTAAGCATAGGAGGGGAAAACTGTATTTGGAATCACTGGATCATACCTAAGCACACCTTTTTATAAAAAATAGTTTTAAGTCCATGGAACAAAAACAAAAATAACTAAAAGATCCCTAAACTCATCCATGACCATACATGACTATATTGGGAAGGATCTCAGTGGCAGTATTTTGGCCTTTTCACTGCCTCTGGGGTGACCATTTTCCCCCTGATTAGCACAAGTGAGCATTTGAAGGAGAGTACAAGAACCGGAGACAGAAAAATCTAACTTCAGTTCCTTTCTGGGCCATTTGTTAGCTAAACGGTGTGGGGAAAATTTCTATTCATCTCCTGGTCTCTGTTAATAGGAGAAGAATGTTATCTAGTTTATGAGATATTGGGAAAATGCAAATAAGCTTATGTTTGTAACATTTTTTGTACATAGTAGGAAATGATAGTTTACTCGGTGGCTTGGATTGAAGATGCTCTTTTAGCATTGCCTACGATGGCCTGGTCAAATTTGCACATTTGATGGAAGAAAATACTCCCTCCAACAAGTAATCCTGTAGTCTCTTGACCTCCAGGGTTAGGTACTGTTAGTTGTGGTCCACTAGTCAGTTCCACTCCCTGCTTCCTAGGGGCAGAGCTTGCTTTCAGGATAGGAGCTCTACACACATTTCCCATAATTCCTGTGGCTAAGCATAAATGGAAGTTGCTGGAGACTTCTAGAAAGAAATTCATTCCTTGATAAAAGAAAGAATGTAAGGGAAAGACCCTTTTCCACACTCCACTTTTTCTGTCACTAAGGTTATCCTTTAAGCTGCTACAGGCATCTTAAATCTTGAGGTAAAAAAAAGCCAAAACAGACTTTAACCTTACTCGCTAACATGTTGAACTACTCAAATACCCTGAAATGTCCTAGGGCCAGACCTCTAGTCATATGAAATAATAAACTGCTGTTTCAAAGCACTCATTAATGGTAACTGAATAAATGCAATACTTGTTTCCTTGTCTTCTCCAGAACATCAAGATACTTGCCTTCTCTCTGCTCAAGCAGTTAATCAGGAATACACAGATGATAATCAGATCACTTTTTGATTATGAATAACACTAATTTTCAGAGATTGAACAAATGGGTCCAATGCCTTGTAACCAAAAAGTGTCAGCAAAAGATTAGAACACAGATCTCTCTGTCTCAAAGGCCAGTTTCTTCAACACACTGGAGCTACACATACTTGTTAGCCAGACTGACAGGAAATAATTAAGGTAGTGATGTTATTTTCCTGTCCTTCCTTTCTTTTTCTTTTAATTTTCTTTTTTTCTTTTCTAGTTTATATTCTGAGCTGCATCAGCACACATATCAGCAAACTTTTTCTTCCCTCAGAAACCTTAGATTCCAAACTTTTCTCTTCCTTTTCCTGTTCTCATCGAAATGTCCCTGCCGTGCAGTCCATTGCCATAGGAAGCTAAGGTGCTTTATAAGACTAACCTAGGTAATCAGTTAAGCAAATTCCTCTTAATGGGATCCTGGTTTGGAAAATGCCTTCCCTGGAATTTCTTGGTGTTCTAGTAGACCAGAAGATGAGACAGTGCTTTCAAACCACAGGGTCAGACATTTCCTTGTACATGAAGGGCTGGTTCTGCCAGTGCAAGTTAGCGGGGAGTCAGTGGTGGTAGTGCCTGTAATCTCTGAACACTGGGAGTCTGAGGCAAGACAGTAACAAGTCCAGGCCTAGTCTGAGCAACAAAGTGACCTAGCAAAACCCTGTCTCAAAATAAAAACAAATAAGGGTAAACACCTTCCTCTGGCATGAGCCAAGAGGAGAACCAGAGAACGGCCCCTGAGATAATGGCCACGGCCATGGTGGAACCCAGGAGCATGCACAAAGAAGCAATTCACCTGCCCTCTTGGTAAGCGCCTTCCTCCAGCGTGACCCAAGAGGAGAACCAGAGAACAGCCTCTAAGATCCGGCCAAGGTCATGGTGGAACCCAGGAGCTTGCACAAAGAAGCAGTTTGCCTGCCCTCTTGGTAAGTGTCTTCCTCTGGAGACCCAGTAGTATCTCTTGAGCCTGCACAAAGAAACAATTTGCCTGCCCTCTTGGTAAGCATCTTCCTCTGGCCAGGAGACCCAGTAGTATCTCTTGAGCCTGCCAGTGCATGGGCTTGGACTCACACCGAAACCTAACCCTCCCACCCTGTTAGCAACTGGGGACAGAGGTCTAAGCACCTCTTGGCAGGATGACTGTATGCAACATAGCAAATATGGGGGGTCTCCTCTATCTTCTCTTTGAAAGCAAGTGTTGTTTTCAGTTTTGTTTTCATTATGATTAATTGCTTTACTCTATTCAATATTCTCTTTTGATTGATTTTATAATGTTCTGTCTTTGGTTTGATTTTGCTATACTTAATTGGCTAGACAACTATTGTGAAGATAATGAGATATACTATGGTACCTATTACTGTTATCCCAGTAACCTGCTGTGAAGTTCTGTACCAAATTCACTGCACTGTCTCAATTTGCTTTGTTCTGTCTTGTTCTGCTATGCTTCTACTAGCTTTAAAATAAAATATTAAAACAAAAAATAAAATAGAAATAAATAAAAAAGGACAGAGGATGTAGCTTAATGCAAAAGCCCTGGGTTCAATCCTCAGAAATAGATATGTAGATGATAGATAGATAGATAGATAGATAGATAGATGATAGATAGATAGACAGATAGATGATAGATAGATAGATAGATAGATAGATAGATAGATAGATAGATGATAGAGACAGCAGACAAGAAAAAAGGATCTGGAGCATAACTACAATTAACTTATTACTAAAGTAGATTAAGTACCTCACATCCTGTGACAGTAGTACTTTAGGTGTTAGGAATATAGCACTAAACAAAACACACAAATTTCCTCCATTTGTGAAATTCAAATTCCAGTTTAGGAGAGATGATGAATAAATATGTAGTATTTCAAGTGGTAAAAATGCTATCAAGGACAATAAAACAAGGTAAAGAAGATTGATTGGCAGGGATGCGCTGTCAATGATGAGCTGTCACCCCTCTTGAGTGACCAGGACACACGACATAGAGCAAAGAATGCCAATGTTAACATGGCAGCATGAAAATGCTGGGGAAGGGAAGGGAAACAGGAGAGGAGAGATGAAGGAAACTGTAAAAAACTAAAATGTTCCTTACAGAATGGAAAATCAAGAAACATTTTCAAAGCTTGATGGAACAAAAATATAAGCTTAACTGTATTGCTTAAAGATCCAAACATGATCAATAGAAAGACAGGAAATCTTGAAGAAGAAAGGAGAGAGGGAAATAGTATAAAGGAGCTAAATCATTGTTTTTCTTTTTTTTGTATTAGCATATATCTACAATACATGATAATTACATTCATCTTGGAAAAGTGGTACATATATGTGAGGCATCTTGATCATTTTTAGTCCTACCACCTCCCTTCCCTTGTTTTTCCATTTCTAGAAGTCAATAGAAATTGCTACATTCGTAAATCGGGGTTTATCTCATGCGCTGACTTTCTCTGTTGGTAGCTGCCTGGACCTCTCCTGAAGAAAGTCCACACACAAGACTCAGCGCATTGAGAAAATGTGTTGGCATCAATTAGTGATGTCTGCACATCACTAATGGGTGCAGAAAAGATCAGTGACAACATATGCCTCACAAAACTGGATCATCTGAATATGGGATGCTGAGCCATAGGAAGAATGAATTATATCAGAAAATAGACAGGAAACCCAGTGATGAAGGGCTTAGTAATGTGATAGATTCTCATGCCATATTTTTGTTTGGATTGACAACACTCTTAAATATACAAAAAAGATAAGCTATAGAGAAGACTGACAAAAAAGAGCTTGCTTTCTCTCACTAATATGAGTTGAATGTTTTGGCTTTCAAATTCTGCCTTTTCCCAGTCTTATAGAACTTAAGCAAGAGAGAGTTTCCAAGACATACCTTGACTGGATTGAATCCAGTGACTCATTTAAAATAAGTGAAATGTATTTTGGGTATTGGAAACAAAGCTTCAGTGGAGAAGTTACCATTGGTCCAATAAAGTCCTCCCTGCTTCCCCAATTACCTAAACATAGGAAGCTGAGAAAACACAGTCCCAACTGCACCATCATGCCAAATCCTGGGAACACAAACAAAGCTTGAAATCTTGTCTCTAATTAAATCATGTGGAGCCTGGTGACTTTGCTGGCCTCCTGCTCAGCAGCAAACCATGAGAAACCCTAAGCAGCCCCCTTGGTGGCTAATGCCTCTAATAAAGACCCAACACCTAAGCTGTGTCTGTGCTCCCCAGGACCGGCTCCAAGAGGCCAAAACACCTGTGGTTATCAGAGGGCACAGTTAGAGAGCTGTCTGCTCCCTGAACAGACCAAGAGTAAAGATTCATATTCCCTGGCACCAAGGCCCTGCCCACCTTTTCACAGAGAAGCACTCAGAGAGGCAACCACTGCCAAGAGCCTTACACTAGAGCTTACAGTGACACCTGGTCTCTGAGATCTTTGTTTATTTATTTGACCAATATTCTCTCCAACTCTGTGCTGAATGGATGGCCCAGCCACCTCCACTCCAGAATCTGAGGTGTCACTAGATTCTGTGGCACCTCACGCTGCAGTGTTAATTCCAGCAGGCACAGACTGCTTCTGGGGTGGCCAAAGAGTAAACCCTTGTGCTCAGGATCTCATTGCCAAAGGATCAGAGAATAATTACACCAAACACCTCTCCCATCTACTCTGGGAACCTTACCATTCCAACATAGGGACTCATTCCTTTAGGATCCTTATTAAACACTGTTTTGAAAATGGTTAAGTAGTTATCAGCCATTAACACCCCAGTATAACACATTTCCAGATGAGATCCTACTACCATATGCACTGAGGCACAGACTGTGTTAGATTCCTTATTGAGACTCTGTAATCCTCCAAACATTCTAGCAGGGTTTAACCCTTCAATACACACACACACACACACACACACACACACACACACAGAGAGAGAGAGAGAGAGAGAGAGAGAGAGAGAGAGAGACAGAGAGAGAGAGAGAGACAGACAGACAGACAGACAGACACAGAGACAGACAGACAGACACAGAGACAGAGGGTTTTGTTTTCAGGGCCGACTCTCTGAACTGCATCTCTACCCATGACATATGGTATTGCTGAGTTGCCCAAACTCTGAGCAGGCAGTCTCAAACTTGAGACTTGAGCAGGCAGAGCTCAAACTTGTAGTCCTCTTGCCTCCGCTTCCTAGAGTGTGGAATTATAAGCATGCACCAGTGTGCCCAGGCCATGCATACACATTTCTGTTCTGCATACAGAGCACTGTGCTCAGCCGCAAAGCAGGAGAAGGTTGTTTGGTGTGCAGCAAGTCAGATAAATCAGTCCTTCACACCATCTAATAGAGACAATAAAATCCATACATTAAATAAATATGGTGTACAGTAAATTTACTGCCATGACAAAGGTTAAAAGCAATATATTTGGGATTTAGATGTACTAAAGAGCAAAAAAGGGTTCCAGGTTGGGACTTAGCCATTAATTTTCCATATACTTTTGAAGTACAAATGAACTCACTCATACTAGAACATATTCTATGCCAAAAAGCTTAAGGTAATAAAGAACTATATATGCATGAGACACCTGTGCAGAAGAGTGGTAAATAAGGAGATGTGCAGAGACTCATAAACAATTCAGTTGAGTAAAAAAACATGAAAGGGTGAAATAGAATCTAAAAGTAGAAAGATCAAGGCAGGGCAGATCATGGAAAGTTTTGTACATTATACTACAGAGTTTGGACTTCACTCTGTATTCAATAGGGAGCCATAGGAGGTTTAAAGCTGGAAATTGGGACTCTGCTTCACAAAGGCTTGCTTGGCAGCACTATATGGAAAGGATTCAACTCATGATAAATACAGTAGGAGATTGTTGAGAAAATCGCTGAGCACTCTAAGAGGAATAGGTTATGAGCTGGAACACTTAACAGTGGAAACAGAAGAAGATGCGCTTGCTCTGAAAATTGGTAATGTGAGTAACTTTCAGTTGGAGTTTGGGGACATCGTCCTGTAAGCAGATTGTACAGATCCTGGGATAAAATGTGCACAGGACAGATGTCAGACTGCATAAATGAACAGAGAATTAAGTTGCCTGACATTTGGGGCTAGATATCTCTGAACATCTTTGGAATGGGTTGAGATTGCAGACCAGCCTGAATCCATGCTGCTGACTGAAGGAGATGAGAGATTAAGAAGCTATTTGGATCTTCAGGGTTGGGGGGAGCACAAGTTGCCTGAGAGTTTGACAAGCGTAGGACAGAAGGCTGGAAAGGAGAGTAGCAAGAAGCCAACCCTGGGTTGTTTAGAAGAATAGAGTGGGCTATATGATACCCTGTGGTTTCAGGTGGATAGTTGAGGGCAATCGGGTGAAAAGCAAGTTGATAAGCACTGCTTCAGGAAAGGTGTTGATCATGCCACATACTCATTAGATCATATTATTAGAATATTAGAGGTCCTGCTTCATGCATCAATATATAGATGATAACCCTACCAAATATAGTTTTCCAGAGAATGAACAAGATGGCAGTTGTTGGCCAAGACTTATACTTCCCCCAAAAGTTGCACAGCATAAACTGTTACATTCAGGAGGTATCCCAGTCAGGTACTGCATTCTCTCTAGCTATCAGATATGGCCACGTTTTGAACAACAATAAAATATGCCCAGCAAAGACACATGCTTCTTCTGTGTTGGAGTTTTAAGGAACAAGTGAACTTTTTTTGTTTATTTCTTCCCAAAGGGCTGGCTGAGGAGTCTGGGGTCTTCTGGGCTTCAGGGAATGGTGGGGCAGCACCATGGACAGGGCCTGGGCAACGTTGCTGTTGAGGAAAGGTGCCTTAGATTAGAGGTCCAGGATTACAAGGTCATGTGCACAAGAAATAAATAAGCCTCTGTGGGGCCAAAACACTGAAATTGTGTGATTTATTTGTCAAGGCAGGAGACCTCATACTCACAAATGCAGCAAAGATCACAAGATAAATAACTAAGAAAGCAAGGAAGCACTGTATCTCCTCATGGTAACTATTCAACAAATGTTAGCCAGGAGAGAATGGGGAGGGACAGGAGCATAGAATTTGTGATGATGAGCAAAGTCAGTATCTAGGAGCTTTGAAAATACACAGCACTCACCTTTTTTTTCTATTCTTTCAGGCCTGAAGCTCAGGCTATACCCCCAGTAGAAGCAGAGATACCATCTAAGGAAGGGAACAATGTTATAGGAATGAATGAATATGAGAGAATTTGTGGATCTCATGAACCCCATCTTTGTGCAACCCACCCATACACACCAATGCACAGGACTGTTTGCCTTTTCTTGGAATCCAGAGATGCTGACAATCACCTACTTTCTGTCCAGATCTTTCCCTGCTTAAAAAAAATATACATGATGTTACGATGCTGGCTTTGAAGAGAGTGAAGATAATGCTGGCTTTGAAGATGGCATAGACAAAGAATACAAGAGGTCCAGACAACCTGGAAAAGGTAACATTGTCCCCTAGAGCCTCCAAAAGGAACCAAGACTGCTGACAGTTTGAGTTTAGCCCCATGAACCAGACTCGTCTCTTCTGACCTCTAGAAATCCAAGTTAGTACATCTGCATTGTTTTAAGCAGTGGTACTAAGTGTGTAGTACTTCATTACAGAAGTGATCAGAAACTAATATTCCTCCCCAGACCTAGTGCCTATGTCTTAGCTGACAGGTTCCCCATGCCTTGGTTTGCTACACTAGCTACACAGAGATAAGAAGCCCCTTGGGGCTCTCAAGACTGACTCCCTGGAGCTAAGAAGCAAGACCCTAAACTGATGTGCAAAGACTCTTCAGAGCACAGCTGTCCAACTCTGTGATCCAGCCATTATCCATCACAGGCCAAACCAACCATGACAGTGCACTAGATAACTACCAGCTCTATTAAGCTGGGAAATGACTTCCCAGCAACCTAAAGGATTTCACATTCGTCAGATTACTAATCCACTACTGGGAAGGCTTGACATTTTTTCTTAAATTCTTCACCGAGTAGCCAATTAGGCAGAGAACATCACCATACAATAATATTTTTACTGCAATTTCTGTGTCTGCTGGAATTATTTTATGTGTTAAACAATACAATGAGTGAGTTGCCAAATTCATTTCATATTTTAAGAAGATAGCTATAAGCACATGATGATTCCTCAGGTAGAATTATGTCCTTCCACACTTTCCAATGCTAAAAAGAAGTGGCAGGGTAGGGGGCCATTGTGTCTAAATTATGTAACCCCTCAATTAATTTTTTAACAAAAATTAAGGTACTCAATCCAATACCTTAGTAACTATATTTGGAGATGGTGTTTTTAAAGAGGTAATTCAGTTGAAATGAGGTCATTGAGTTGTGTCCTAATCTAATAGAACTGGTGTTACAGGAAGATGTGTTAGTCAATTCTCCATGGCTGTAAAAAATACCAGAGACCACTGGCTTGTAATGAGAAACTGTTTACTTAAGTTCACAGGCCAGGATGTTTCTGTCCATGAGCAATCACTCCCACTCCTTTTGGGCCTGTGACAAGATTGAATGCTATGAGGAGTGTGCAGTGTAGCAGTCACTCACCTTATAGTGGCTGAGAGATGAAAAAGGAAGAGGAAGGTGCTGAATTCCACCATCATTCCTGAGCACACAGCCCCAATTGGCCTGATAGCTCCCATGAGAGATCCCCACCTCCTAAAGGTTTTGCAGCCTTCCATCAGCGCCATGCTGAGAACCAAACCTTCAACACTCAGGCCTGTAGGGAAGCGCCTCCTAACCATAGCAAGAAGGACATAAGGGCATTGACACAGACCTGGAGAAGTCACAACAGGAAAAATGGTCTTCAGAAAGCCAAAGATAAACCCTTAGTGGGGAAAAACAAAAGCCACCCTGGCAACACCTTGATCTAGGACTCATGGCTTCTAGACCTGTGAGAAAATAAACCTCTATTGCATAAGCCCCTGGGTGCACAGTACTTTGTTAACGGTAGTCCCAGATAACTAGAACAGGAGGCAGTCTTTTCCAGCATCTTAGACATTGCATTAAAACTCCCTAGTAGGAGAATGGTTGGAATTAACATGCTAAGATTTTATTTCCAATATAGTTAGCTCTTTCATAAAAGCACCAAAGCAATATCTCATATTGTGTTTATTACATTGGCTAATTAGGTGAAAAGAGCTAACACTTTTTTAGTCCCTGCTCCACATCAGACACTGTAATAAGCTTTGTACATCTGTTATCTCATTTAATCCTCACAAGAGACATTGTTGTTCCTTAAAACTCAAACTAAAATACAGTTAAGGAAACTAAGGCTCAAAGCAGTTACATGGCCCACCAAAGGCCACACAGTCAGTCTGTGGAATTTATCTCTAGGTCTATGTGGCTCTCAAAGTCCTACTGTTCCCTTAAATTTTGCAGTCTTTTCCTGAAGTTGCATATCATCCTTTCACCAAGAGGAGGAAGAGGGAGATGTGAAGATCAGCAGAAGCCCTCTGCAACATCCTTTGAGCTAGTGAGATAGATGGAGACAGAAAGTGCAGAGTAGACAGAGGACCAGAAAGCGAAAAGCAAGCTGCTGTATGTATCCAGAGGAAACAGCAATCTGGCTGCCTATTGAGAGAGTCTACGCATCATTTCTCCTCCCGTGGTAACGCGGTTGCTGCTTCTGGACTGTGATAAACAAGTTGTAATATATTAGTGTGAACAGTGTGCTTCTCTAGCTGACAGAATTCCTGAGAAATGGTTTTTATGGCACCAATCTCCTTGGAGACCTTAAATAACAACCTAAAATGTATGGTACAGAGATCACAGGGTTTATTACATTAGTTGCAGCCTAGTATTCTGCAGTTTATAGTTTTCCTGATAAATTGGGATCCATTCAGCTGGTACATATTATGTGGGATGGTGGAATTGTCTCTTCTGCATTGAAGGATTAGAAATGGGCAGGTGCGCTGATGGGGTAATAACAGTGCCAGCCCAAGCAGTGCATGTGACACAGAGCTGAGAGTGTGTGCTTGGGCCCGTTTTAAGGAGGACTGGGGAGGACCCAGAGTAGGACCATGTGCCTCCACCTCACAGTGCTTTCTTGTCTTGCAAGAGCCAGGCAGTGAAATTTCTTCTGCTTTCATCAAAACCTGGCTAAAGGCAAACACTGCAGCATGACGTCATGCTCTTTTTTTTTGAGGGGATGATTAGAAGCTTTATTAAGAGATGCAAATTAAAATTAGAATTTAACTCAGAATCCAGCAATAAAGGTGTGACTTTATACAGAACCTCAGAGGGCATTATTCACCATTTCCATGATTCAGCTAAATAAAATCTGCTTTCAGGGACTATCACTATGATTGCTCCACATACACTCACTCAGTCTGATGTTGTTAGAAATCAGATTTTACAGGTCATGAACAGAGAACATTTGAGAGAAAACTGTGATTTTCTGTCCCTGATTTTTGGCCAGTTGGTCAGAGCTTGCTAGTTTAAAAACAAAAACTTTCTTTTTAAGAAAGAAAGGGTCAGCAATTTCAATTTTGTTATTGCCCTTGCAATTGTTGTTCTAGCTTTCTTAAAATATGAAACAAAAAAACTGGAATGCAGGAACCATCACTGTCTTTCCACTGAAAATCTGGTGTAGATTTTAGCATTTGGCCATTAAAGCCCTCCCAGGTTCCATTCAGCTGTTAATCTGCAAAAAGTGAAGGATTTACACAAAGGACCTCAACTCTGAAGTACCGTTAAGTTCCACTGGGTCAAGAATGCCTGAAAATGAATTAAAACAACAAATGCCCAGTAATTTTATAGTCATTATGTGTCTGTTTCTTTGGAGTTAAAAAAGAAGGAAAAGGAATGGGGTTGCAGATGAGAAACTTGAAAAATGCTTAGGAAAAGCCCTTGGAACCTCAACCCCTCAAAATCTGGATATTCTTTTTATCTTAGTGGCCACCCAGGGTTCTGCAGTGAGAAGTGTTTTCACACATGTCAAAATACATTGTGGTTTACTCCTAAGTGGGCTTTTTTCTTCTTCACGGTCTTCCCAAGCTAAGCAAACAACCCTCCACTCCCCTCCCCCATTTTGTCACCAGGTTCCCAAGGAAGGAGATGTGGCGGATGACTATAGGGACATGCAGCGCTGTGAGACAGATGTAGTGACCTATGCCTCAGTGACACCAATTGCTGCTGCAGAGCTGCTCTGAGCTGGTTCTGTTGAAGGCCCATGCTTTGCCAAGTACGGTCATGAGCAGCCTCATGAGGGTTGTTATCAAGGATCCATCTAACATCTGGATGAATGGAGAAACAACCCAGGTTTCTTATCATTCTATCACCTGCAGCAAGATTTTCAGTGGGCTTTTCTCCCAAAAAAGATGTATTCTGGAAATGACTCCTCAGAATGCATATAGGAGCCATTCAAAGAAAAAGAAAGAGAGAAGGCGATATGAGGCAGATAGGATGCAGGGATTGACTCAAAGTGGTTGTCATAAATGCCAGACAGGAAGTGTTTCTCCTACATACCTTTTCTCCAGTGATCTACAAGATAAGAATTATTATTATTATTATTATTATTCTCATTTTACAAGATTCGAAATCCAAAAATCCTTCTCTACTGTGCACCTCTTAATCATAAGGTACAGTGTTTGGTAGAAAAGCTTGGATACAAAAACAGCCTCAGGTCAAGCTTAGGAGCCAGTATTTTCATTATTAGGGATTGCCCACAGAGTCCGTATAACTAAAGACAAAAATCAAACCTCAAAACCCACTGGCACAGCTACACAAGGAAAGGCTAGATAACTTACAATGGCCATTTAAACTTGGTTGTGGGACCATCAAAGCTCAAAAATCACTCTCTGCTGTGATACTTTTAAAAACTTTCTCACATCTTCCTTGCTCCAACTCCGAGTTATTCCTCAATGGCTCGTTTCTTCCACTGGTCATTGGTTCCTTTCACTCTGAACACTTAAAACTATTGTGTTAACCACACAATAATTAAAATTATTGTGTTAACATTGAAATCAACTACTTTCATTGTTTAATGTACTCACTTCATATCAGTTTTTTACCTGCACTGTTCTGTAACCACTGATGTTTAAGGTGGTAAATTTATAATAATAAGAGTTTAGACAGATCCACACAGATCTGGCATGTCAGAGATCCTGGGGTCTGTACGAAACCCCCAATTATCTCTATCATGATTCAAGCCACTGGTTGTAGTGCTTGAGGACAGAAATCCAGGTATATTTTCAGCTCAAGAAAAAATTAGATGCGCTCCCCAGACCTTGGATGCTGCAGCAAAGGAATTCCCCAGGCCAACAGGTTTGAACTGATGGAAATATTTGTGGTAGGTGGTCCACTCCAAGAGAGAGGAGATGGTTACATGAATAGGGAACCTATTTTTAAAGCTAGTGACCACCATTAAAACCATGTTGGCTCAGAACAGATTCTGGAATCCTGGCAATTTGTGACAGAAAGAACAGAAATGTCCCTTGGATACCATACCTAGTCTTTCTCTGACATTATAGCTGCCAGTGACCATGCCGATAGACTATTGGTGTGTGGGTGTGTGTGTGTGTGGGTGTGTGTGTGTTCTAGTTTTGCCCACTTCCCTACTTCTCTGCTTTCTCAACTCTTTGCCATCTTTCCACGAGTCACATGTCTTCCTGTCTATTCCCCAGAGTCTAGAAGAGGCTGTTCCTCAGGTTTTTCTTCCAAGGAAACCAAGAAAGGGAACGAGACTTGTAGATGAGGTAGTGTCTCAGATTGCTGCGCATTTGTAACTGTTCATCATTCAGTATGCACTGGAGAAGCTGAAGTAACACAGTGTTATGATAATAATAGGTTGCAGAGATTTAACTCAATCTGTACATTTTACTCACTTCAGTATGTAGATTGGCATTGTATAAAATTTTATTTACTGTAAATCATAGAAAGATGCCACATTTCACAATTAAGATGGGTAAAATCCATAAAATTTAGATAGCAAGCGTGTGCAGAAGTAAGAGCTCTTGTACACAAAGCTTCCTGTAGGACGTGCTAGAAACTTGGAGCACACTTGGTTCAGTAGTTCCCTTCTTAACATCCACCATAGACAGACACCGACATGCCCAAGCCTCTTACGGCAGTGCTATTGGTCATAGTGAAACACTGGGTATAACCTAAGTGTCCATCAGTATCAGAGCGGCCAAATAAATTCCAACATACCCATACTCTGAAATATGACATGATCATTGACAAGCACGAGAAGTATCTATTTGTAACACAGGAATAGATTATCCTTGTAAACTCTACAAATTTGGACACTTTTTCTTTGTTTTTGTTTTTTGCTTTTGCTATGGGCTTGCCAGTGTATTCTCAATAGATTTGAACAGTGCCTGGTCCATAGCAGCACCTGATATATATTGGTTGAATAAATGGAAGGTAAGTTTTAGAAGCATGTTACAGACAGAACCCACTATGATACTTCTATTTGTGATATTTTTATTATTAAGAAGAAAAGATGTAAACATGCAAACATGCATCTTTGATGAACCCACGGTTATGTTAATCTTTAGGAAAATGTTTGGAAGAATACAAAGTAAGAACTCACTGATAGCAGGCAGAGATAGTCAACACAGACTTTAGTTTAACAGTAATGTGTTAACTCTCACAAGGAGAATATTCGCATATTACTTAACTAATAAAAAATTAATTTAAAAAATTTTAAATGCATGATTAAAACTATAGTGCTTGTTCCTGAGGGGAAGGAAAACAATTAGGCCAGTGTTCTTTAATTTTCCTTTGTCTAAAAATAGGATGGATCCCAGAACTTGGAAACAGAGCTTCATCTTCAGGTACAGGGGAATAGCAAGCTATTTCAAGAGGCCAAGCAAGCTATTTCAAGAAAATCAGGATAAGGGTTCTAGGAAATTTCTCCTAGGAAAAAATCATGAGGAAAGATACAGCAGAAAAGGCACAAAAACAGGATTCCTGGCATTACTGAGCTACCAGCAGATAGATGTTTTAGGAATCAGAGCTTGCTTTGAAGTTAGCTTTTGAAAATTGTGGGCTTGAAATGATTGTGAAATGTCCATTTGGGAGTATCCGGTAGACAAGGGTGTATAAATAATTTGTATTGTCAACTTGATTAAAATGCCTAGGAAATTAGTAAAACACACTTGTGGGCATGTCTGTGAGGCTGTTTCTAGAAATTATTAGCATCTGGAACAGCTAATTGAAGAGCAAAGACCTGCTCTGATTGTGGGCAGCACCATGCAATAAGCAGGAGGCCAAGATGAAGGAAAAGCAAAAGGAAGCAACCTACTATCACCAACTCTCTCTCTCTCTCTTTCTCTCTCTCTCTCTCTCTCTCTCTCTCTCTCCTTCCTGACTGCCATGAGGTGAACAAATTTTCTCCATCACAACTTTCCAATATGATGTATCTACTTTACCAAGAGTCCAAAGCAATGGAGTCAGCTAACCTTGGACTGAAACTATGAGCCAAAATAATGCTTTTTCTTATTTAAATTGTTATTCTAAGGTATCTTCTCACAGCAACGCAAAGCTAACACACAATAGGCTACTTGTAGAAACAGAACACTAGTGATGCTGATTTGGAAATTATACGTGTAGAGTGCTAATGGGGCAGTGAAACTCAAAGGAGTTCTCCATTGGAGAGAATATGAGAACAGAAGGCAGGCAGGGATCTAATCAAGCCTACAGCCACCAGCAGTTAGGGAAATGCTCCAGTGTGTTGGCGCTTGCCTGCCAATACAGCTGTTGTGTCACTCAAAATGTTACACAGAGAACGGTGTCAACATCTGAACTTGGACAAATGTGACTCAACAAAAAGCATCTATTAATAAATTCATTAACATGAACCCTGTTTATGTATTTGTTGTCAATTGTAATCAAGCACCTGGATGAAGATGTCCTTAATTAGAAGGTTATCTATGCATGCAAGAGCTTAGCCTGTGTAAGATGGACCAATCTTATATCTCCTGGGCAGAACCTATTTCCTCTTCCCATACAACAAGACTAATTGTTGTATGGTATTGCCAGGGTAGATTATTCACAGAGGAAGACCAAATCATTACTTGTAGGCCATGATTTTAGAATGACAGTTTCTCAAAATTTTCACTAGGTCAATGCCCAAATTTCTCTAGAAAGGTTAAACCTTTCTATTAAAAACCTTGAATTCAGTTAAACTATTCCCCATGGGAATAGCATCAGAGAAAGGACATTAACTTTGGGGTCTCCCCAAATGAGAGTCAAAAGTCAGTTTTATCATTTTGGTTCTTTGAACCTGTCTCTCTAGCCTCTAGTTTCACATCTGTTATATGGGGTGAGAATGTCTCTGTTGCAAAATTGTTACAAAAAAAAAATAAAAGAAATGCAGTCTGAGCAACTTAGTAACTTAGCAAGACACTATCCCAAAATCCAAAGTAAGAAGGAGCTGGAGATGCAGCCCAATGTGTAGACCCTATGTCCAATTTCCAGTACCATTGTTCCATTGTTTACAAACCCATTTGAGGTCCAAAGGGAAGAAGGGAAAGAGACAGGGGGAAAGGATGGAAGGACGGGAAAACCCAAAGAAGGAAAGTAAAATTTAAAAATAAAGGAAATGGTGCATGTAGACCACATGACACGTGACAATCTAGAAAAATATCAGGTCTCTTTTCTCATGTCCATTCTCTGAAGGGACAAAAGAAAACAATTCCTGAAGGACAGGGGTGACAGAGGCATACCCCACCTCACACACAGATTTGCTTCACCATCCAAACACACAACTTCTAAATGATGACTTTGCCAGTAACTAAAGCGTGATGATTTAGTTATCAAGATCTGGACCTTGTACATAACCAAAGATTACCCCAGCTAGGAAACAAATACATAAACTGAACAATATCACAGTCTTCTTCATAAAACCCTAGCTCAGGTAAACCTGGGAGAGAAGGTGGAAAACTTCTTCCTGGAACCAGACAGTCCCAATGCACCCACCATTTCACACTAGAACAATAACACACCAAGCTTCTCCTGTGCCCCTTCTCCATGACTGTGCTGAGAGGCACATATGTGGAAGCAGACAGGATTTAGGGAGATGAGAGAAGCAACAGAACAGCAGTGAGAGAAGGCAGAGAAGCCAGGCTCTGCTGGCAGACTGCACTCGTTCAAGAGCAGAGCGCCTGGCTGCACGGTAGAGCACTCAGCCATTGATACGTTCGACCCTTGGGGTTTTGGAGGCTCAAATAGCTGCCTGGACTTTTCATGCTGTGTTTGCACACTTCATTGTCAATGGACTCAGTCACTGCAGAGGCTTGGAAATAAACAAAGGATAGAAAGAACATACATTTCCTCATCATGTGCCTTGGCCAGTAACTCCTGCCAAAACGTGAAACACACCTAGTCATCCACATGCACTATTTCAAAGTTATTTTGGCCAATCCTCCAAAGCCTTCATTAAATGTCACTAGATTATACTTAGCAAAATATATGGTGCTATGCCAATTAGATTTGATGACATAAATGTTCCAAGAAAGGCTTCAAAAGCAGCCTAAATGCCTCTTCCTCTGCCTCTTAGGCATATTACTCAATTTTTCTGTTTCTTAGTTTCCTCATCTGTTAAGTGGAAAATTAGAATAATACTAATACTTCTTTTATTAGTAGTACCTGTGTCATGGGTTTATTTTAAGGATTAAAGAAGTGAATAGAAATAAAACTCTTTGAAGAGTATATTTTACTGATGTAACAGCATAAATGAGGCATATAGTTAGAGTTCAGTATTATGTTTTTATTATCATTATTATTAGCAACAGTTTAATAACATGATATTGTGAGAGAATATGAGACTACCTTTGCATTATATTCAATATTTCTCATCACTTATTCCATGATCTGACTTAATTCTGACTTAAGCCTCATTTCAGAATATTACTGAACATGCGTATATTATTTACACATGACTTTCAATAATGCTAATAAAGCACACTGTAGTAACCACATGTCCTTGATTTTCTTGAATAACGCAATTTTTTTCTTTTTTTCCTGAAAAGCCTTGATTTGTTAAATGCATAGCTAAATTGGATTTAATTTTGTATCACTGTGAGATTTCCAAATATGTAATTTTACAAATCAAGCACAAATCTTTTGGTCCTGACTTTTCATTCTGAAAATGATTATAATGAGTATGTGTAATTTTAAAAGAATAGGTTCTAATGATTCCCTTGTTGGTGACAACACATCTAAGAATTACAAAAAAAAATGCAGTGAGGGCTTTTGACCTACAGATTCACTTCGTCGCTAAGGAAAATGGTTTGCACCTTAGTCAACAGAGTGCTTCATGCAGGGCATAAGCAATTAGAGTCCAACCTTTCTGAGTCACACTAATGACCACAAGACACAATGAACACATGATCTACTGACTTGTGCCCATTAGGGAGAATGTGAGAGGATAAGCTGAAAAACAAACAGGCTACTTTGTGTATTAAAATATGAGAAATACATCTCAGTGTTATTTGCGCTTGTTTATTTTCCAATTTAGGCTATTCATGCCAAAGGCATGCAAAAATCCAAAACCTCTTTAAAGCAAAGTAAATGTTGTCACCCTCACGATTAATTAGAGTGTGGAAGGATTCGCAGATGGAAATGAATCGGCTATCTCTCGATGTAAAAATACCAGAAGCTACTTTTTAGGTTTTGAATGAGGAGACTTGGACTCCCCGTTCCTGGCTGCCACAGACCAGCTGTAAGGCTTGAGGCAAATCACACACTCATCCTGATGACTGGACTGGAAGATGACTGAGCTCCACTAATGCCTAGCAATCTGTATAATCTGTATCTATATAAAACTGCTCGGTTTTGTTTTAACAAAAACAAACAAACAAACAAAGACCAATCCTGGGAACAGGTATGTCGAAAGCATTCTTCTGCTAATATTTTGTCTTTGGCTTCAAAATTTGATGGGAATTGTTTAACAGCTTTACCTTGTTTAAATTCCACTTCTCTCCTCAAATATCCCATCAGGATAGGGTAAAGGAGATGGCAGCCGCCTTCAGGCTCTAGAGATCCCTGTGCACTCTGGAATGAACTCCTTCACGACAGAGCTATGCCTTTAGAGTCCATATGAGTCAAAAGTACATGCATAGCTCCAATTTGGGAGTTTCTCTTAGAGGCTACAAAGGTGGTTGTGTTCACACAAACTCAAAGTCTGAAGGAGAAAAAAATAGATTCATAAACACTTCTGCCTTGTGTTTTTTTTTTTACTTTAAAGAGAATAAAACAAAACGCAACAAAGCAAATCAGAACAGAGAAATGCAAGCAACACAGGACTTCAAAACAAAACAACAGGAAATCAACAGTGGTTACCATAATGTCTCTTGTTTTCTTTGAAATACTTGTCCATACTGTCATACACAGTACAATCAAACAAAACAAAAGAGTATAAAATCAATCAAAACAAAAGAATGAAAGCATTATGGGACTTCAAAACAAGACAGTAGGAAATCAAAAATGGCTACCATAATGTCTCTTGTTATCTTCAAAATAGCTGTCCATACTTTCACATATAATGAAATCTAATAATAGGAAACAGACTAAAACCAATCAAAACAAAAGAATAAAGTGTTATAGGACTTCAAAACCAGATAAAAGGACATCAACAATGGTTACTATAATGTTTTGCTTTCTTCAAAACAGTCATCCATACTATCACACATCATAAAATCAAGTAAAACAAAGCAGAATAAAACTGATCAAAATAAAAGAATAAAGTATTAAAGGACTTCAAAACCAGATAAAAGGAAATCAACTGTCTTGGTTACTTTTCACTAGTCACTGAGACAAAATACCTGATGCCCAAAGTTGGGAAAGCAAAGGTTTATTTCTTACAGTTTTTGGAGGGTTCAGTCCACACTCAGTTGGCTCCAAGGCAGGGTGGCATGACGGGGCCGCAGTTCATGGCGGCTGAAAACAGCAAGCAGAAACTGGCAAGAGAGAGACATACCTTCTTCCTGCCATTACATCACATCCTGGCTCCACCCCCTAAGAGGGTGTAGCATTGACACCACCAATCCAAGTGCTAGACAATGAACCAATCACAAATGCACAATGCAAATACATGAGGCCTGGGGGCCACCTACATAAACCATGACATCAACAATGGTTACCATAATGTCTCATTTTCTTCAAAATAGTTGTTCATGCTATCACACATAATAAAATCAAACAAAACAGAATAAAATCAATTAAACAAAAGAATGAAAGCATTATAGGACTTCAAAACAAGATAATAGGAAACCAACCATGAATACCAAAATACAGACCATTATGCTCAAAATAGCTGCCCATACCATCAGACACAGTAAAATCTGATAAAACAAGACAGAACAAAACCAAACCTAACAAAATTGTGAAAACAGTACAAGAGTTGAAGACAAAACAAGAAATCAACAGTGGTTATCACCTTCTCCTCCTAGGTGCTTCCTTCCCTATCACTTTTATAGTAACTATTATGCTTTTTGGGTCCTACTAACTCTTTCTGTTTTTTATGCTAGGGCTCACCCATATGAGTTCATACCATTTCACCAACGAACATGATCTCCAGTTGCATCCATTTACCTACAAAAGCCTCAAGATTATTTTACTTTATAGCTGGGTAGCTTTTCATTGTATGAAAATACCATATCTTTCTTATCCATTCTGTGGTTGATGGATAAGTTACCCTTGCTCTTTTCTGGTCTCCTGTTGCATGGAACAATTGTTTGCTTTCCTCTGATTTTCAGTCTCTGAATTTCCTTTCAAGTTAAATGTGTTTCTTGCGTACAGTATATTGATGGATCTTGTTTCTTGATCCACTCTCCCTGTGTTTCTTTTTATTGCTGAATTGAGGCCAACTACATTAATGGTTACAACTGGCACACATTGGTTTGTCTCTGCCATGCTATCCTCCTACTGTTGGATCTCCACTTTTCCCCTTCATTCACTTGCCAGTCCTGCTTGGCGATCCTCCTCTGCTGCTGTCCCTGGAGCCATGGGCATCTTTATCCTTCTCTTGATTATCTTTTAGCACTCTCTATAGGGTTGGTTTGGTGGTCATGAATTCCTTCATTTGTTCTTCATCATGGAAGTATGGTATTTTTCCATCAATTTTGAAAGGTAGTCTTGTGGGTACATCATGTGGATTGGAAGTTGTTTTCTTTCAGGATTTGAAACACTTCAAACTCGTCTCGACTTCATGGTTTGTGTTGACAAGTCTGCCATGATTATGATTGGTTTTCCTTTATAGGTGATCTGTTTCTTTTCTCAAACAGCTTTTAATACTCTGTTCTTGGGCTGAATTTCTGGGATCTTGATTATTATATATCTAGGTGTAGATTTACTTTAGTTATGGCTAGTTGGAGTTCTGTGTGCCTCACTTATCTGTATGCCAGATCCTTTTCCCATGTTTGGGAAGTTTTCTGCTAGTACTTCTGTAAGTAGCCTTTTTATTTCATTGGTGCTGACTGCTGCTTCTTCACTGATACCTACCACTCTTAAGTTATTTTTCTTCATGTCATGTTGCAGCCATTGAATTATTATTTCCTGGTTTCTTGTTATTTTTAAGAGATCTCCCCTCTCACAATCACTAGCTGTAATCCTGTCTTCAAGGTCTGAAAGTCTATTTTCAGTTTCTTTCAAGCAGCTTTGCCAGCTTTTTGATTTCCTGGATATCTCTTTGAATCTGTTTCATGCATTGTAATTCTTTTCTATATTGTCCATTAGAGGTTTCTATCATTTTCCTATGCTCTCTTTTATCTGTTTTCTTTAGATATGCTGAGCAATTATTTCATTATGTTTGTGATTTCTTCTTTTACCTGAGACATTTCTAATTTGATTACTTTTACAGTCTCATGAAGTTGCTTCCTTACTTCAGCTGCTATCCTCTCAGAGAGTTCAGGTGTGTGACTTCCTTTTCCTTCCATGTCTGTGTCTCCCAGACTTGCCTCTGTGGGCTAGAGGTCTGAGATTGCCTTTTGTCCCTTCATCTTGACATTCTTCTTGGTTCCTCCCAACAAGCTGGTTGTGGGTTCCCAGGTATTTCCCACATTGGCTGCCCCTCCACAGTGTAGGGGAATGGAACAAGCACCTGGGTTCCTCTGACCCCAAGTTTCCAGGGAGGTAGCAGGGCATGGGGTGGCCTTCTCCAGACATGTGAAACTACACTAGGGCTTCCCCCATAGCCAGAGGTGTGTGGTGGTTCTCTCAGCCTGTGTTTACACCGGGACTCCCACAATGGTGGCAAGTACACATGGGTGTGTTTCTCTGATTCTCCCAGTAGGCAATGGCTGCCCAAAGGACCCAGGAGCCTTCAATGGTGGCCTGCAGGTGCACAGAGCTTACCCAGGTGCATGTCCCTGCTCATGCTGGCTGCATGCAGAAAGCAAGCCTTCCAATGATGGGGGCCAACAGGTGGAGGCAGATCTCTGCTTTATGTCATATTAAGGCAAATGTTCCTTCAGCAGTACAAAGTACCCTTGAGACTTTGAAAAAGAGAGAAATTCTGGACTCTGGAAAAACCCTCAGAAGAAGTTTGGAGTCAGGCTAGGTTCCAAAACTGGGTTGAATTTAAAGAAGTTAAAACTGCATGGAAGCCATTATAGGAGTAAGTTTTGCTATAGTAAAGGAATAGATGCAGAAGAAGGAGGTACAGTGGGTTGAACAGTGCCCACACCCACAAATACACCCAAGTCTTAAACTCTGACGCTTCTAAAAATTAACCTTAGGAAATAAGGTTTTTAAAGATGTATTTAAGTCAAGGATCTCAAGATGAAACCACCTTGGGTTCATAGTGGGTCCCAATCCAGTGACAACTGTCTTTAAACAGAAGGAAAAACACTGTTGTTAGACAGAAAAGAAGACAGTCTTGAGGCAATGGAGGCAAAGACTGGAATGATGCTATCTTAAGCCAAGGAGCATGAGGAGCTACCAAAAACTAAAGAGGCAAGGAAGCCTCTGGAAACTTCAGGAAAAGTACAGTTATGCCAACTGCTTGATTTTGGATTTACAGCCTCCATGATTGTGACAGAATAAATTTCTGACATGTTGTGAAACTCAGCCTATGATAATTTGTTATAGCAGTCCAGGGGAAGTAATAGAAGAGAGATATATTCTCTCTCTCTCTCTCTCTCTCTCTCTCTCTCTCTGTCTTTATTGGACAGCAGAAGGGGAAGAAATAAAGTAATAATAAGGTACCTATGGTGATGCAAGCTCTATGACTAGGAATGGAGAAACAAAAGCATTTGAGGCATTGGAAGAATATTAAGACTGGATAACAACAATTGTGTAGAAGATAGATTTTCCAGGGAGGAAAACCTGGAGATAGAAACTGCTGAAGAAGTTCAAGAAAAAGTGACAAGGAACTAAATCAAAGCAATGACAACAGGAATGAGACTTGTTAGATGCTGAGCTGAGGATTTTGTGATCAGCTGAATGGGTTACAGAGCAGGGGATAGAAGTCCAAGTGATTCTCGTGAAGGCTCTAGTCTTGGGCTTTCAAACAAAATAAAAGAAGCCAGTTAATGAGACCATTAATTCAGAAGACAGGGAAAGAGAGAGAACCAGCAGTATATCAAAGGAGGCTGGACATGAGAACAGGAGGTAATGCCTAACAGTATGGACAGGTCAAATGGGCTTAAACAGAAGTTGGTGGTTATTATGTGGTTGCTGCTGATATTTGAAAGCCCACTACCCATCAAATAGCAGAATGGAAATATAAATTATAAGGGAGTGAGGAAAGGAAGAGGATATAAGAAGCAGAGCATACTCTTCCATAATCATCTTTCGTAAAAGAGAATAATGTGTAAGGCCTAACTTTCAGTAAAGCAGTGTAAAGAAAATGTCCTTCTGATTTGATCAGGCTTCAGTGTGCTAACATACTATCTTGCAAGAGCCCCTGCTAACCTGCAAATGACGTGGGAAATACTAATTGAGGAGTACATATAACATTCGCTAGATGAACTAATTGTCACTCAAAAAGAGCTATCACTCCAGAAGGATGCACAGGGAATTAGAATATTGCATGAGTCTGCATTTACTAGGAAGGAGATCAGGGTAAAACCAGCTCGAGCTTTAGTGAGGTGTACAGCTGGAAGCCCCAGAGAGCCAGGCAAGGGGCGAGGTGGCATGAAAAACATGGGAACACTAGAAGCATGAGGTGGAGGTGGAGGGCAAAAGGAAAAATCACCAAATGACAACTTTGCCTACTTTGCTGCTCTGCCTGGAGACAGCCTTTGCCTGCGGGTCCTCCAGTCACTCACTGATTTGTTCTGGTAATTATCTAGCAAGTATCCTCTAAAGAGAATTCAAGGAATGGGTGATATTCTAAAAGTATACAGTGCCACTGATTTCTAGGCCTTTTCATATGCTCAAGAGTATTTTTCAAGAGTTTTTAAAAAGTGCAAGGCAATTGCTGCCAGTTCAAGAAGATTTTATGTAAAGATCCTTGCAGAGCATGAGAAATAGAAAATTTCTAAGTGGGGGAGACCAAAGGTCATTCAGCCCTGCTCACTCACAGTGCAGGTCATTAACAAGGATGCCACAGAACAAGTCTTCAGTGCCTCGTTTTTTCCTGGTTATTTGCCATCTTAAATATCAGAGCCCCCAATGCACAATTTAACAAAGGATATTTGTTTCAGAAATATCAATGCACGTAATAGAGAAGCATAAATAAGGGTAGAAAATCAGGATGTCTGGATGTCTGACTCTCTCCTCTTTTTACCCCAAGAACTTTGCCAAAACCTGCAAAGACTGGTAAGAACTTACTATAACTTTAAAATATGTTGGAGATTAAGCTTAATTGTGGCAGCATATTTGTCTTGGAAACCACTCACAAGATTAAAGCACACTTCTGGGTATGCATAGGTGGGTGGGCCCTGGAGAAATGACCTTGGAATTTATAACTGGACTTTCCCCCTTCACCTTCACCTTCACCATTATCTGCTCCGAAAGTGTTCTGTTCTGCTTCCAACCCACCTTGAACTAAGCATTGGTGTTCTGCTGTGCCCTTCTGCCATGATATTCCTGTCTTGGGACCACTTGACCATGGACTGAACCCCTGAAATCATAAGTAATACTGAATCTCTCTTCCTTTAAATTGTGGGTATTGAGTATTGTGCTCCAGTGACAAGAAAGCTAACTAACTCAAAACATTTTCTTCAGAATTCTACTTCCATGTTTAGTAGCTAAAGATTACATAGAGGAGGTTTGGAAAAATAGATCTCCATTTTGTGGAAAATTAGACAATGCATAGTAACAATTCCCCTGAGCTGATGTAAATTGTGAATGGAGAGCACAATATGAATGGCCATGTATGAAATCTGGGGCTTCGTGGAATAAGGAGGATTCTCCATTTTCTGAGTGTTCAGTGAAAGAGACACTGGGATCAAAAGTAAAGATCCTGTGAAGTTAAGACCTGAGCAAAGAAAGGAGACAAATGTTTAGCTTCATTTCAGAAGTCAGAAATCTCCATTTACTCAACAAATATTTACTTCCTTCCATGAGCAGACACCAGGCTACAAAGGTAAAGAACTCATCATGGAATAAGGAGTCAAAAAAATGAGCCCTAACAGCAATCGTGAATTGTTCTTAATGTGACTTGATGTTCCTCAAGTAAGGAAAGAATTTTCCTCAAGTTTTTGAGGTGAAGAAGTGCAAAGGCTGTGACACAGGGTATGGAACAAAGACAATGGCCAAATAGTGTCTGGAAATGCAGAGCTTGGAAAAGAAGAATCTGGAATTCACAGACTTTGACTTCCTGTCAGTGAGGAGTCTGTTTATCTAGTCCCCGTTCTGAGTTCCGCACATACCTTCTTTAGGCAGCACGTGATTTTTCTGTTGCACTCTCTCCTCTGTACTTTTCTAATAGAACCTAAATTTCCTCTAGAAAAATCCATTCCTTCTAACTCAAGAGAGATTTACCTTGCTGTAGGTATAATCCTCTCTGACACCTGTGACTGGAATAGCGAGTCCTCATTGGACTATTCTATTAAAGCTCTATTTCCTCATAGCTAGAAGAAAAGCTTCTCCTTGTGGTAGAGAAAAATATGTCACTCATAATGGCATTTTTGAAGCACTTGGACCTAGTCATGGCTGAATCTAAAATCTATCCCGGGACTTTACATTACTTGAGGTTTGGCTGCTTTGAATCAAGTTTCTGTTATTTACAACCCCATAAATCCTATCTAATACAAATAAAAGCATGCACTTATGAAAAATAGTTAAGAAGTTGGAGCAAACTGAAGTCATAAAGTCCTGTTTCTAAGCCAGCCACATGGTAAGACTTTTGAAAGAAGATTTTTTAATGCGTGGTTTCAACATTCTCCATTCCCAGCCACCCTATTCAATATCAAGCTCTTCTGTTTATTTTCATAATGTTACTGACATTTGTTAAGATTTTTCCAATTATAAAAGTAACTTATTTTCATCATAGAAAATTTTGAAAAATCATAATATATTCCTATAACCCAGAGAGAAACACTATCCATCACTATAACATGCCTTCAGCCTTTTGACTGCTAGAAATACATTTTTCAATTACTTTCCCCCCACTTTCTATTGCCCATGACGTGATCACTTTGCCAAGTTAGCCAGTATATTTATGCAGCATAGTTCTAATGAAGGATAATATTTCATTAGCTATTCCATGATGTGTCATTTTGGCAGTATATGTAATATTATAAACATTATTAAATTTTATGTAAAACTTCATTAAAAAATATCCACATAAGTATAATTGCATGTCAAAAGGTTTTTTACAAATGACAAGGAATTGTAAAAGATATCTAAAGAAGTTCTTTTGTTCCCCATCTTACACCAACAGAACAAAAAATTCATTCATAAGCTGAATTTCTTCTGTAGCAAATTTAGAGTATGTATCCTATTGTTGTGGTAATAAATTGCCACAAACCTAGCAGTTTTCACCCATTCCCTGCAGAAGCCCTGCAAGCTGGGCAGAGAACTCTGCCTGGAATCTCACTAGGCTTAGACTTTAATCTGGAAGTTTTCAAGATTTCCAGACTAGTTCCAGGCTCATCTGTGTTATTAGAACAATTTAATTCCTTCCCAGAGTCCATGCAGTCACTTCTCCATTTTCAACCCAATAAATATGTATCAAGTCCTTGTCACACCTACAATGACTCTGACATCTCTCTCCACCACATCTCTTGGACTCCAATTAAGAAAATTCTTTGTTTTCAAGGACTCATGTAATTAAATTGGATGCATGAAGATAATCTGGAATAATCTATTTGAACCTTGGCCTTGTCTATAAAGTTTCTTTAGCCTTATACAGTAATATACCATATTCACAGGTCCCTGGGATTGTGAGTTCTTTTAGGAGTCTAACTTGCCAAATCAAAGGCTAGCATTCTTTAGGAAACAACTGTCATGTAGCCTTCTGACTAAATATCCCTCATCCTGGGGCCATGTTCAGAGAGACCACTTCAATCATATCAAGTGTGGTGAGAGAATTTGTTCTCTTCATACTTACTGCTCATGCCCAGCAAGTTCCTCAGTGGGCTGAAGGACTGTGCAGTGAAACTTTTCAGCATATCTTGTTACCAGGAAACAGTGTCTCCCAATTCCTCAGGGACAGCGTTCCCTTCAAATTTATATGCAGCGCTGTACCCTTATAATAAACTACACTGTGTCATATGTTCAGACTGTTGCCAGCAAAAAAGCAAGTACAAAATTCAAATGATTTCACATATAAATATAGGTTAGTGAATGAAAATGTGCCCCCAAACACATGTATAGGTGTCCACATACAAATAAATATCTAAATGACTTACTAAATTGTATCTAACTCATTTGTTCCGTATTAGTTTTCTACAAAGGTTTTCTTCTCTACGGCTAATTTTGAAGGAAATAGTGTGAGAGTTTTCAGCAAAAGCAGTTTCCATGGTTACACTGAAGTCTTTCTAAAAATAGTACATGATGTAATCAGCAAAACTTCAGCTACTGAAGTAACTAGACAAAATAGATCTGCGTTACTGTATGAAGTTTGTTCTGTCATTCAAGCTGGGTCTATGACACATGAAGAGAATAGTCCGTGAATTATTTTTATTGCCCCAAGATTCCAGCTCCTCAAAGACTTCTGTGGGCCATTCACAAGCCATACAGGCTCAGAAATTATTTCCAACACTGTGAAGGAGAGGGAGAAAGAAAGAAGAGATGGGAAGGGAAAGGAAAGCGCTAACTGCTGACCTCATCCTGAGGTAAACACTGTATTTCTTTATGTTTCACTTTCCCCATGAAGAATCACCCCCTTTTAAGTCACTATCATGCTATCATGTGAACAAAAGGTCTTACTCTAAATCACTTCATCTACACCCCCCAAATTCCACTGCTAGCTACCTACTCCATCTTCCTCATTCTGTCTTATAGGCTTTCTTTTCTTGACTGATTGATTCAAGGTTTGGTACCAGAAGGAACTACAAGAGGGAGAACCATTCATTTTATTATTTCTCTTCCATTATTGCTGCTGGCTTTTTCATCTAATGAAAGAAAGAAAAGTGCAGACACCTGAGATTAAAACAGCTTCCCTTTTGCGTCTGGAGTTCTTTGTCCTCATTGTGTTTGAACTGTCACCGGGCACAGCTGGGTCTCTATTTCCAATATCCTCTCTCCACACTTCATATAATTAGAAAAGAAAATCAAGAATGGCAGTCCCACCTGCTTCCAAAGCCATGCTCCCCCCCTAAATGGCAAACAGTGGAGCTAGAAGTCAAAGAGGGGGCCCCTTGGATCATCCATCCCCTCTCCAGTGCCATGCTCACAGACATCTTGTCTGACCACAGTCCAGCTCCAGCCCCTGAGACTACTTATTTGTTATTTCTGCCACTTTATGATCCTCCAAGTCCTTCCCTCTCACCACTACATACAGCTGTTCAAGGCAGCGCTCTCAAAACAAAATTTAATCTCAGAAACAAGTTCTTTGTACTTGTTTCCATTTAGAAAATGCCCAGAAATATTCCTAGTTAGTTTCTTTTTGAAGCCAAAATAACAGTGCCTGTTTTTTGTCAGCTTGGGGAGTCATGGGGTCCCTCTCAGGAGAGAATAATCATTTTATTTAGAGTTCATAGTACTGGGGAAAGAAAGCTAGAGATGTTTTCAGAATACCATAGCTATTGCATATGTGAGCAATTTCTTAAATATGTTTCCCTACCAGAGACATAGCTAACAGTCAGAGGACCACAGCAATTTCAAAATCTTGTAAACTAATGCTAGCTTGCACTAACTTACCTGAGGTCTCCTAAAGTTTCATGCATTTGTAAAGTAAACTGGGGCACCATGCTCATCAGTGGATTTACTCATTGATAAGTTCGTTAGTTTTTAGGAAGCAGAGCCTGATTGGAGCAGTGGGTCACTGGGTGTGTGACCTGGAAGGATGTATTCTTGTCCCTAGCTCCTCCCTCCTCCCTTGGGATTCTTCCTGGCCATCATGGGGTGAGCAGCTTTCTGCCATGGTGCCCTTCCACTGCGCTATTCCTATCTTGGACCCAGCCAACCCGCTGGAAACCATGAGCCAAATAAACCTCTCCTCTAAATTGTGTGTCAGGTATTAGGTCCCAGCAATGGGACAGTGACTAACAGGGACTCAGAGGGTGTCCCTCAAAAGAAAACAGTCATTTTATTTAGAGTCCACAGTACTGGAGAGAGAAGATTGCAAATGGTTTTAGAATGCCATAGCTATTTGGCACATGTTGAAAATTTCTTTAAATGTGTTCCTCTGTCAGAGTCATTGTTAACAACCATAGCGCCAGAGTTACTTAAAAACCCACAGATTGTCGCTAGCCTGCACTGGCTTACCCAGTTCCTTTTAAAACGCTGTCTCCTTAAGTAGCTTTAGAAGGGCGCCTGGAGTGAGCGTGTTTAAATAGCTTTTTCAGATTCATTTGTTTCTCATTACCTTCTATGGAACACTAACTTGTGAATATAGTCTGAGAGATGGTAACACAGGTGGCCCAGGAACTCTGAAAGTAGTACATATAATCAGTATCATTCCAACAGAAGGCACATGGGGTGAGAAGATGTAGTGAGTCAAGTGTGCTGATTTCCTACCATTTATTTATTTATTTATTTATTTATTTATTTAGCTATGTGAATGGCAGCCTTCAGTAAAGGGTTCTCATCTTAAATCTAATTAAAAAATCTATTTCAAAGAGAGATGGAGGTGAAGAGAGGAATGAGAAATGAAAGGAGGGCTGAAGACCAGTATTGCCCACTGATAGTAGTCCAGATGGGTGGACAGGAAGATGAAAATAGACTTTTTCTCTAGGGGACATATTTGTACCGAGAGCAGGTGTTCAGCAGAGAATCCCCCAAACAGGCATTGTACCAGATATCTTTACTGAGCTACAGAAAGCCCTGCAACTGTGCTCTGCATTCTCCTACCCCCAACCCAACCATTCCTTCCCTGGAAGGGTTTCGGCCCTGGATGGAGGGGTTTGGACCACATGAGGAGTCCTGGATACTCTCCTCCTCTAGCTGATCCAGGCAGTGAAGCTTCTAGCCAACCCAGGCAGTCCCCAAAAGGAACTGAGCAGCACGCAGTGGGAGGAGAATGAGGTCAGAGCATTATTTCCCTGTATCTTTGAATGCAGGACCTTCTTGGACTAGAACTAATCATCTTTCATTACCTTAGTCTCTTTGAACCCGGATGTCTTACCAGACTTACAGCTGGTAACCCTGATTATTGTACTCTCTGTAGTTCCTATACCCTTCCCACTCCCTTGTTGACAAAAAAAATCTTCATCTTCAAATTATTTTAACTGGACTACAAGATATGTTTCTTTTTGTTACTCTGATACCAAAATCTTAGCACATGAACTCTCGGTCATCTTGTCTCTAGAATGTGCTTTCTATGAGAGGCGGGAATTCAACAATAAAACTGCTTCAGAGCAAGAAGGCATATGGAGCGATCTACAGATGATCAGGAAGGAGGGACTCTGATGGTAACAGCACCAGAAAGAAGCAGAGAGGGAGAATGGAGGGGGAAAATCAATAAAACTGGAACTGGATATGAAATATATACAAGTGGTTAAAGGCCATGGTAAAATGAGTTAGGTCACCTGGATAAAGCAATGTAAAAATACTATTTCATGAATGATTTGTTATCAGTATTAAGCCCAGCTACTCGTCTTCCATTATTGTTTGTCATTTTTTATTTTTTTGGAGACAGATCCAACATGTTCTTCCTTAAAAATAAGTCCAACACTTTGGAACACTATGATGCAGGGCTGCTACTGCTCCTGAGGAGGAGGAGGAGGATGGTGATGATGATGATGGTGGTGATGATGATGATGATGATGATACTATAACTGACCCCATCTATCAACTGTATTTCAAGGTGCCAAGCTGACTCTCTTGCATTCCTTTGTCCTCCCAAAAGTCTTTTGAAACAGGCATTGCTGTTGTTCCCATTGTCAGGAGAACAGAGCTGGGAAAGGGTACAGGTTAGAGCATGGAAGTGAAGAACTGAAATTCTAACCCAGTTACTCAAGCTGACAATCTTAAACACATTCTTGATACCTTTCTTTCCGCTGTGTTTCCCACTATACTTCAAGGCAGAGTGTGTCTTTCACCTGAAACTTCACCACCTCCGTGACTCAGCCCTGTTGGCCAAGGCTTTGATAATAACTGGTCTTCTCGCTTCCATCCTTAATGCTCTCAAAGGGATTTAACTATAGTCAAGGCAGAGCGATCTCTTCAAAAATGCAAATTAGACCAACAGTTCCTTTGACTAAAATTTCTCTGTCTCACAGCATCCATTCCATGGCCTACAGACCCTTGTAGACCTGATACTGCTGCCTGGCTCTCCACCTCTCTCACAAATCCCTGCCTCATTCATTTCAACTTATTCTGGACACACTGGTATTATCACTGTATCCTCAAAATTGTACCTGTCTCTCTCCACACCCCTTGCACTTGTCTTCTCTTCTGCTTGCTGTGCTCATGTCTGAGTGCGTTCATTTAGCATAGGTTTTAGCTTAACAGTCACCTTCTTAGATCACTGACAGACCTTGCCGCACAATCCCCAGACACCAACACCCTCTCTCCTCTCCCCTCACCTTCTTTGTCTTTGCAGTACTTTCCATAACCCAATACTTGGTCACAGATGCATTTATTGGTTGTTTGTGCATCACTTCCACTGAGATGGAGCTGGGAGGTGGGGTTTCGGTTGTTAGCTTTCCACTGTCTCTGCTGAACTCAGAACCGTGTGTCTTCTACAGATGCTTCCATACTGTTGGTGTAACTGATGGGTGGAAGGAAGAAGGAAAGGAGAGAAGGGGAGAAAGGGAGGGAGAGGAAGGACAGAGAAAGAGATAATGGAGCCTATTACAGTGAGCAGAATTATATCCCCACAAAGATATCTACCTTTTATTTCATGCATCTGGTTACTATGTTACAAATTAAATTGAGATTGTAAATAAAATTACTTTAAAATTGGTAGCTCATCCTAGAGTACCCAGAGCGACCCAATATAATAACAAACATACCTAAAAGTAGAGAAGAGAAGAATCAGAAAAGGAAGTCAGAGTGATGTGGAATGAGGGACAAGAATGTGAATTATCATTGGCTTAGAAGATGGAGGCATGGCCATGCCCTCCTGAAGCTGAGAGCACCAAGGAAATCATTTCTCCCTACTCTCCAGAAGGAGCATAGCTCTCTCAACAGCTCGATGCTCAGCAGTATGACCCACGTTGGACTTAACCTCCAAGGAACTGTAAGAAGAAAAACTGGTGTTGCTTTAAGCCAACAATTTTGTATGATGCACATGCGTTCGTGTGTGTGTGTGTGTGTGTGTGTGCAGTTTGGATGGGATTCCGGCTACCCTACTGGTGAACTGTATCCCCAGCCCTTTTTACTGCTCACTTTGTATTGAAACAGGTCTCTTTCCTTGGCTCAAGTGGCCTCAGACTTGCTCTCCCTTTGCTTTTGCCTGGTTCATGGCAATTTGTTACAGCAGAAACAGAAAACTAAGAAACACTGAACACTTAGGTTCTAGACTCTATCACTTCTCCCAACTTTCCCAGTGACTCTCTTAGTGATCTGAGATGACCCCTTTTTCAATGTATTTCACTCTTTCCTAACACATAAAGGCCACTCTCCATCTCCTACATGTTATTTTTAAGATATTGTGATCATATTTTAATGTACCATAGGGCAATGAAATGAAAACTGTATGTGTTGTTTCCCAGATATGCGACTTTGGGCACATTAATCTTTGTACACTTTGATTTTATTATCTGTAAAATGTGTTTTATAATAGTACTTAACTGTTTCCCAGACACTTATAAGTAGTTAATTAATGTTCAATAAACATTAGCTATTTCTATTTTAAATGCATCTAATAGAGAGAACACCAAATTCTAGCTTGTTCCTTAAAACTCAAGTACAGATTCTACATCAGTTTACACAGTTTCAGAGATGGCCTTATATTTTCTGCACGTGATCGCTTTCTTGTGCTTTCAGGAATAACTTACTCCATCACCAAAGATTTAAGCTTAACACTACACCGCCATTCATGGACAAAAGTATACAAAGAAGTAGACAGCCTCACAACCTTCTGACTTGTTTTACACATAAGCTTTCTATCATTTGCTCTTTTATAGTGCTCAAATTGTTTGTAAAATAATTTGTGTTTGACATTTTAACTATAATGACCACATTTATCATAAGGAATTTGTACCTATACATATATATTTTGATTCTTCTTTTCTTTTCCTATTCCCCTCTCATCCTTTCAATACCTGTTCCTCTCTTACTTACAAAAGTTTGTTCATATGATTTTGTTTCTTTTCTTTTCCTTTCCTTCATTTCCCCCTTCCCCCTCCCTAGTTCCCCATCCTACTTGAACATTTTCTTGCTATTTCTCAATATCTATTCTACATTTTGATCCTTATTTATACTTTCCATTTCTCACACCAGAAAAGCAATATAATATTTGCATGTATATGTCCAATTTATTTCACTTAAAAGTGTGGTCTCAAAGTACCAATAAAATGAAACTATTTAACATTAAAATTTTATTTTGAACAAAACAAGTTTAACTTCACTGATAAAATATATGAATAGTCTCTTAGTCTTCTTTAGACTATATTTGTTGCAAAGATACAACTAAGGCATGGTCAATGTGTTTGTCCTTAACAGCAGAACTACTACTTAGAATTTCCAAGGAACATGACAGGTTTTTCCTCAGCACAGTAGAAAAACAAGAGCAAAGAAAGGAAAAAAGAAAGAGGCCTTTATTGCAGGCACTGGAGGGCTAGAGTACAGCGCAAGACCTGCCTGGGGTGGACAAAGAAGCCAGGAGCTTTTATTCAGTTTGACAGGGAGTGGAGTTTGAAGGGGTGGGCAGAGTGATGTTTTGGCTGCTGATTGGGGGAATGTTGGAAAGCGTGCGTGGGGCAAGGCCAGAGTTCAATTTTCAGATTTGGAAGAAGAACACAGAAGTTAGTGTTAAAGGGAGGCACTGTTCAGTGCCATGTTGGACAGGTACCTCGCTGAGCCTGGCAGCACTTCACATGAGTGGAACCCATCAGCACGTGCACACACAATCACACACACAATTACACACACACACACACACACACACATACGCACACAACCTGACAGCTCCAGGATGTCACAATGTATTGAAAAATTTTAACGTTTTGGATTTTCCCCACACAGAATAAGGTTATTATAAAATTTAATACGTGGTTCTTTCTTGAGGGGTACAAAGACCCCATGAATTATACTGTCACAATAAGAAAAGTCAATAAAAAGCTAGACATTTGGGTTAACTTGCCTCTTCTAAGAAAATAAAATTTATTAGCATATATTAGCGTATTTCTGTTCTGCAGCTGCTTCCCAAATTTCAAATGTGACACAAGATAGTACTCATTACAGGTTTCTGGTAAGTTCTTCCAAATTCTGGAAATTTAAAAAAAAATCACTTTTCAAGGCTATTCTAACATCACCAGGAAGAACAGAACTAAGGGTATTGAATTTTGTCAACAGGAAGATTTGGTAAGTGCTTCTTTTCTATGTGTTAATTTATTTCATTTACCCATTGGCTCTTTTACTCATTCATTCCAGTTACTTGTGGGCCAAACTCTGTGCAAGATGTAGATGACACAGAATTTGGCAAGACCAACATGATGGCTTCCTAACCCTATCTATAAAGATGGAAAGGAAGAAACACAACTAAAATTTCCCTAGAAACCAGTTGATGAAGAGCAGTAAAAATTCACCTCCCTACTCCATGATTCTTCATATTCTGTCATCTTCATTAAGGAAACCCATGTGTGTCCCCCAAAAAAGACATTGTGGATAAGGCAGCTGGTTTGTCTATTTCTCCATTAATTCTTTCTTTCAACAACAAAACTTCTGTGTCTAGTGTGGTGATACATGCCTGTAATCCCAGTATTTGGGAGGCTGAAGCAACAGGATCACTGCAAGTTTGAGGCCAGCCTGGGCTACAGAGTGAGTTCAAGGCCAATTTTGAACTGCATAGCGAGACCCTGTCTCAAAAACAAAACAAAGCAAAACACTACTACCAACAAAATTTCTTTGATGTACTCCGAGTTAAGCATTTTCTACATGATAGGCGTACAGCACTGAACAAAACAGATAACATACACACCCTACTGGAGTTTAACATGCTCAGGGATAGTGAGGGATAGCTACTTACCTTTAGGAAGATTAAATAATACCCCCAAGTACCCCACTCCCCCTATTTTTAACCATAGAAATATTTTCCTTTTATTAACATGGAACTCAAAGTCCAGCTTGGCCATTTTCCCTCCTTCACATCCCCTTCGTGTCTCATGGATTCTGAGCTCTTGATCCCCTATGTTATTTTCATGTTTTAAGCTCCTCATAAATTACAAGCCCATATCCTGTTTATCTCCTGACACAGCTCCTAGTACCTATTACAGCCTCAGTAAATTCTCCATCTATCAAACAGATGTAAATGAGAGGATGGGAATAATTTTGATAGATGTTTTTGCAAATGGGAAGGTGACCAGGAGATGAAGGGAGGAGAGTGAAGGGAGGGAAAGGGGATGTAAAAAGAATGAAGATGTGTTATGCACATGTGCCAACTCCCCACGATGCATGTAATCATTGTGCACTGCAAACACGGACGAATAAACATTTTTTAAAAAAATTTAAAGGACAGAAACAATAAAAAGAATAAATACAAAATGGCCATGTATATTTCTTCCCTGCCATAAGAGAAACTGGTTAGACTAATATTCCCCTAATCCTTAAATAAATTTTTATGATACAAGTTTCAGCCTACTTTCTCTATAATAATATCAGTATCAACTATGTTGACTACTTTACCCAAATTCAACAAAGTCAAAACTAAACTTTTTCTTTTGTTTCCAAAACTGGTTTCTCCCATTGATTTTTTCTATCCTTTCAAGGTACTGACACCATTCAGGTAGCAAAAGTTTGAACATTAGTCTTTCTTGGTTCAGTGAGCCCTTTAGGGGGATTTTACCCACTAGTACCACCAATTCCTTTTTCTTCTCCCTCATGATTATTCATTTATCACTCTACCACGTCCTCTTAGTCTCTGTTGCCTCTCCCTTACCAAGCCTAAATTAGCTCTTGTTGAACTATTGAGAAAGCATCCAATAATCTCCCTTTACTGTCTTCAATTTCACTTGGTGTTATCTTTCAGACATAATGTCCCAGGTCTGCTATCTTAGGAACAGCCAACAATTTCCAAGTTACATTTCTAAGAGTCATTTTATGGAGAAAGTGTTCCATGTTAAATAATTCAGTATAACATTGGCTTAAACACATTTAAATAGGTTTTTCTGCTGCATGATTTTTTGGAGACTCTGATACCAACTCTGTGTGAGGAGTCTCTAAGAGGGAACAAGAATTTCCTAAAATATTTGATCTGATACTATTTTGTCACAGAGAACTGAATCCAATAATGGAGGTTGGCTCACTCATCTGTACCAATCCCCTTACTATTTTTTTCTAATATAGCATGTAGGAAAATTAAAATATTCACTTCTTAGCCTGCCTGGCTGTTGGTGGTAGCCAAGGGAGAGTTTTGGTCAATAAGATGTAGACTGAAGACCTTGAAAATCCCTCCTTATTACCTATTCACTTCTTCCTCTTCTGTTGGAATAGCAATGCACTCCTAGAGGTATAACAGCCACCAGACGCCCCTGCTAAGCGAGGGTAGAAGACAAGAAGATGAGTGAGCTTGTTTCTCTAAATATGGTGCTTGCAAATGCCTCAACCTGACCAAGGTTGAATTCCTTCTGTTTCCAGTATTTGGTCACCAAGAAAACCAATGAAAGGACAGAACCAAACTCCAAACTGACCACGTAAGTCACAGCTTAATCAGTACACAGTAGGCCACATATACTGTTATGAAACACCTAAAATATGTCTCAATGAAAGTGTAATTTTTATAAAAATATGAAAAGCTTTTCACCTAGCTAGGCATGGTGGCTGTGATCTCAGCATTCAAGAGGCTGAGACAGGAGGATTACTGTGAGTTCAAGGCCACCAATGCTGCACAGTGAGTTCAAGGCCAGCCTGGACTACACAGTGAGATCCTGTCTCAAAAAAAATCCAATAAAAAAAAAAGTTTTCACCTGGCTGAAAGTGTAAGTTACAAGTTGATATAAAACTTTTAAATGTTCACTGTCTCTGGAAAAGAAAGACTCCATACATAACAAGTAAAACCTCAGTTCTTTCATTGTTGGAAATCATCATTTGTGCTACCTCCTGCCATAGGGCAGAACAGTAAGTACTTTCCAATCAAGTACCTGCTATCAATTGCCCAGGAACTCCCAAGAATTTCCAAAAGCAAATGACTTCTCCTTTTCCAGGTGCGCAGAAAGCCCTGCCGGTCGCCACCGCCCAATGCCACTGCCTGTCCCCACCACATGATATGGATGTTAATGCTCATCCTTCATAGTCCCACAACCTGTGGGTGGAGGCCCATTCTGCTTGAAGCCATGTCCAGTTGCTGTGGGTCCATTCCCTGAGGGTCTCATGGTAATCTCTCTCATAGACAGTATTTGGCGTTTACACAAATCCCACTTTCGTGGTACTAGGTCAAACAAGAGCACCTAAAGCCCTTCTCCCCAAAGAGAAGTGTCTTAAACCATCCCTGCACCTAAAACCACCTCTATACATCCCAAAGGATGAAGCCTGTACCCTGCCACTCAGGATGCAAAAAGGCTCTTGACACTTGTTTCCTGAACTCTCAGGTAAAATTCCCCATACAAGTCTAGCAAGAGAAGCTGTCAGTGTCTCTAGGTACTCAGGACTGACCTTTCTGAGAAGAGCTAAAATTAGTCATTACAGTTGGATGCTCAGCCCCTGCATGGTCAGACCCCTAGCAGGCAACTTCAGTGACTAAGGAAGTCAAAGGGATGGAGAGCCAAAGCCGGTGGCCACATATTAAATGTCAGGCCTGATACTGGCCAGGTAAAGCAACCAACTATCTAAGAAGGAACAGCAGGCCTCTGAAGCAACTGTGTTGATTTCTGTGGAAGTCAAAAGGGAAAGAAACACACCATGGGATGGTACCTGGACCACAGAGAAGTCTTCCAGCCACAGTGTGCACACGTGAAACAGCACATTAACTCAGGACAATCTCCCGGCTAATTGCACTATTGAACTGTGCTTCTTTGGAGCAATGAAGTCAAGTTCATTATTTAAAAACATTGACTAATATTCCCATCAGCATCTAGTTTTCCCTACACAATTCTGATTGAAATCGTCTAGAAACAAGAGATTGTGCGATGAGATGCTGATGTATGTCATTATTTGTGGTTTACTTGTCAGACTATTTTTGCTGGAAAAATAGCATACTTTTCAGATAATAAGATACAGAATGAACTTGCCAATATTTCACCCCCTGATAAACATTGATAATTTTACTATCTGCTGATAGAGTCATCAAGACACATGCCCTTGGGCAATTGAAATCCCTCAGTATGAAATTATTCACTAGCCGAAAAGTCCTAAAAATGATTGCATTTTTAAGCCTCTCATAGGTGAGCCGTCACCCAGGAGCTCCAGGCTGTGCATGGGGGAATCTTTCTTATCCTTCTGATAAAGCTCTTTACAGTCGGCAGGGTGCATTATGCTATAGGGGGTCTTTTTCCTACAAATCATCACATAATAATTCCAGAGCCGAAAAACAAAAATTAAGACACATGTTCTCTCTTCCTCTGTCTTTCAACATCTTTTTCTCCTTCTCGTTCTTTCTTTTCTTTATTTTCTCAAAGATTCCTTTTAAGATCCTTCTCCCTTCAAGTCCATTGACCTCTGAAATTCTATGGAAACTGCCTACTAAGGCAAGAAAACCACAAGTAGAACTCAAGGCTGGGATGGGTAGAGCTAAACCTGCAAAGCTCTGGCACACACTAGGATGTCTCAGGATCAGTGGACCCTCTTGATGGGGTGTGACTGTTCTTGGAATACTGTAGACCTCCCTGATCTGCAGTCTTGCTTGCTTCCACCATTTTGATTTTCCATAGCCAACTATGGTCAGAAAATGTTGAATTAAAAATTCCAGAAATAAACTATTGGTAGGTTAATTGGACACTGCTCTGATAACATGATGAAGGCTCATACTTTCCCTTTCCATCGGTCCACAATGTGAACCATCCATGCAGCCTATCTTACCTGTCCTTTTACACTGGCACAGTATTGTGGTGTTTGCACATAGAGTCCAATACTTTCCATGGCTTAAGGTTAAAGGCAGGATTATTGTATACTTTTTGTTGCTACCTTCAAGCCATTTCTCCACTTCTGGTACTAATTTCCTTATTTCACAAGGTTATTTGATTCCAATAAACAGAAACTAATCCTGCCACCTACAGCAAGAAGGGTTTCATTTGAGCGACATACAGGAACTCCCAGATAAAGGCCTTGGCTTCAAAAAGCCAGAAAACAGAAAGTTTCTGGGAGTCCAGTTCCATCAGCTGAGAATTGACTCTTCAGGCTGCATCCTAGCGATGATTCAGCATTTGGGATTTTCTACAATTTGGCTCAAGATACAAATCCCTAAAATGAACCATCCCATCAACTGTGGTTTGGCCTGTGCTCAGGATAATCAGGAAGCCTTGATCAACTACGTTTGTGCACAATTGAGTAAAAAACAATTACTCAAAAGAGAAAAAGGTACTACTAAGGCGCAAAAGGAGAGTGGGGATGGATAAGTGACACAAGTTCCAGGGGATCTGAATACCTCTTACAATGATTTACTGTCACTTCTCTGGCATTCTGCAGGATGCAAGACACAAAGTAAAGGCCGAACAAATATATACCTTATAGTCCACATGAACTTCATTCATTATACTCTATTTAGGGGGTGGATCCTATATCTACTCACTAGATTATTATTTCCATGAATATGAGAGCCATATTTCCGGTGTATTATATTATTCTCAGACATAGCAGAGTACTATAAGAGTGGATTCTTACTAAATGCTTTTTAAATGAGTTCAGTGTGGTGGTGTATGCCTGTAATCCCAGCACTCTAGGAGGCTGAGGCTCGAGGATTGTATGTTCAAGCCCACTCTGAGCAACTTAGCATTTAGCAAATGCCTGTCTCAAAAAAAATATTTTAATGGGGGGCAGTTCTGGGGATGTATCTCAGTATTGGGTTCAATCTCAGATACTGTAAAATATATAGGGAGGGAGAGAGATTTTAAAAGCCATTTCAAATGTTTAGACCAGTTCAGTTTCTTTCTTCTGTCCCTCCTTTATCTTTTCCCAGTCTTCCTCCTTTTTCTTCTTCTCCTTCTCCTTCTCCATCTCCATCTCCATCTCCTGCTCCTTCTCCTTCTCCTTCTCCTTCTCCTCCTTCTCCTTCTCTCTCTCTCTCTCTCTTCCTATTCTTCTTCTTCTTTTTCTTTTTCTTTTCTTTTCTTTTCTTCTTCTTCTTCTTCTTCTTCTTCTTCTTCTTCTTCTTCTTCTTCTTCTTCTTCTTTTCTCCTTCTTCTTCTTCTTCTTCTTCTTCTTCTTTTCTCCTTCTTCTTTTCTCCTTCTTCTTCTTCTTCTTCTTCTTCTTCTTCTTCTTCTTCTTCTTCTTCTTCTTCTTCTTCTTCCTTCTTCTTCTTCTTCTCTTAGCTTTATCCTGGAGCCAGTTTTTACACCACACTTAAACAATATTCAGTGCTGAAATTTTAGGGACATTAAAATTCACAAGGCCAAAGAGAATTACTTGATCAGGTTGCATATCATCTGAGGGCAACAATCTGGATTAACAAAATTTTTTGAAAAAAAACTAGCAAGCAAGTTGGTGGCCTCTAAAATTTTGCTTTCAGTGATTTACCATAGGCAGACCATATTCTCCACATGTTTATAAAAATTTCAAGATTCAAAAAAATTGCTTCATGTAGGAGACAGAAACTTAGGTAACCCCTATATTGGAGCAAGCCCTGAGCCATAATCATATAGATCTAGTATTCAAACTTGTCCTTGAATATAACCCGATTTGCCACATTAAAAAGAGGGAATGAGTGGAATAATTATATTCTTGACAGTTCATTTAATAGTTCAAGTTTTAATTATATTTTGTCATTTGGAAAGATACACATTCCCAAGGCACATTCTCTTTGCATAGCTATTAGCCAGCCTCCTGGCGACAATGAGCCTCATGGTCTCTTCACAATTAACAGAGGCAGTAGAGGCCGTCATTGCCACTTGGCGTGGCCTTTGTGTTTTGACAATGCAACTTGTATTTATGTCTAGCCTTCCTAACACACAGCATAACATCCTATGGGAGAAGGTCAAGGGAAGGGCTCATTAGATTGGCTAAGCCTTTATTTTCTCCTCTTAAGGAGAAATATTTGTCAGATAATATGGGTCTTAGTTCTTTTTGTAATTTTATTATGTGCTACTTTCAGTGAATAAGCAGTGAGAGGAAATGGTGAAAATTTTATTAACTCTGAAAGTCAAAGCAGTCAGCTGTATCAGTGCTTTCCAAGTTTTACAGCGCATGAAGCCACTTGGAGACTGCAAGAACGCAGATTCTGATTTTGTGCAGTGGGGATGAGTTTGAGTCCTAAGAGACTTTCATGTAGAGGGTCATAGCTACAGGTCCAAAGATCTCATTTTGAGTGACAAGTAACATGACTAAATAATGACATGGCTAAATAATGAGTTCTAATCTACCCAAAGCATTATAAATTAGTCTGTTTAGAATCTTCCCCTTTTTGCTAAAACTTTTGACAGATATTCGTCACACACCTCAACTTTTCTTCAGACTTCAGACTGTGAAAATTAGCAGATACAAAGAATTCACTCTTTGATCCATCCTCTCCATGTTTTTTCATCTGCATTTCATAGCCCTCATTTTGCGTGAGCTATGAATCTACTGTTACATAATTCGAATTTGCCTCACACCTCAAGTTAACACAAACTTGAAATTCTTCATAAAAGTATAGCAATACTTTATTCTTTTCAAAGCTCCTTTTCTAATAAAGTTCTCTCTGCTTCTCATAATAAGAAGCACCCTCATATATACGCAAGGTGTTATTGCCTATATTTAACAAAAATAAATGAATAAAATGCAGTGACAGGCAACATGCCCCACAACAAAAGTCATGATGGTTAGCTGGGTTATTTTTAAAGTTCAGCCCATACCAAGAGCAACAGAAACCCTGCTTAACCTTCAGTTCTTCCTCTTCTGCAATACACTGTTGTGTAATGGTGTTTTTCACGTCTAGTCAGAAACGGAGATGGCATTCCATACAGTGAATTTCTTCCCTTGACACAAAGAAGTTATCTTCAGCAAGCTCATTAACTACTGCTAAACTTTGTGCTAATGCTAGGCTAAAGCAAAAGGAAAAATAAAGAATTCTCCCAGAGCTGTTGATCCTGCAGCTCACAGCATGGCCTGGAGAGATTTCCCAGAATCCTCCTGGGCCTTGACTGGTTAAATTCATAGCTCCTCCTGCCCTCTTGACCAGAATGGATTGATCACATACAGCCTTTTTTCTCTTCAAAAGATGATGTTTGTCACCAGACAGGGGGATCAGAAGTGTAATCCTTTTTAGATTCTGTTGAATTGGAGTTTACTGCCTTGACCTTTGCAGTGATATGTATTTTTTTTTTTGAATGACTGCATTTCCCATTTTTTCAGGGGATTTGAAGTGACGAGGGCCAAGGAGCCAGTGGAAAGGGGGAGGGATGCTGGAGGAGGAATTTAGAGTGATAGGGATGTGATGTTTGACCTTCTAGACCAGAGATTTGTACTCTTGTGACTGAAGATATCCCATGGCTATACAGATTAACATTGCAGAGGTGAAATGGCAGACCTGAACTGCATGTAGCAAGAAACTAGGGAATTTTTCAAGTCCAACCAAGTAGTGTACTGAGGACACCAATGTCATCCATCATAGCATGTGGCGCACCACGTCTGCCCAGAATATTTTTCTCTATTTTACACTCCGTGCCCTAATAGCCACACTGGGCTTCTCCATGTGCCAGGATGGGAGAGTCATTTATCAGGTAAGAGCCATCCTTCGCCAGCAGAGGTCCATCAGGGAGTAGATGTGCTCCCTGTAGACATATTCATTGCTGTCACTGGGTGACTTAAGCCAAAACGGAGAGCACAAAGCTGTAGATGGCATTTCTAATTGCATGCTCTTTGTGTACTTCTTGATTTTCAGGTTCAGCCTTGTAAAGAAAAGCATCCAAATTCAGAGTCCAGACATGTTCATCTGGGTCCTCACTGTCCTGAACCAGAGAGGCCTCCTCGGCTCCTAAACTGGATGACCTGGGGACTCACGAGCCTGAGCACACAGTCTTGGACAATTTCTGAATTAGGTTCAGCAATTTTGTTAATTCTCCAATTAAAAGGAAAATATAGTTTTACCTCACAGAGGATTGTGAAGATTACACAGAGAGATAATAGATAGATGATTGATGATTGATTGATTGATGGACAGATACTCTAAAATTTAGAATAACAAAGTGAACTATTCTGATTAAGAATGCTGCATTTAATTCCTACAGCATGGAAGATAAACTTTGCTGTACCCACTTTACAAGTGAGGAAACCAAGCCTCCTAGAAAGGGTAAAAGGAATCACATTAGATGTGCTGGAGTCAGTAAATCCACAGAGAGAAACAGGGAAGTGGGTACTCAAAAAGGAATAAAGGACCGTGCAGCAATGCTGGCAGTTGCAGAATGTTCAAAATCCCAGTCTAGATGACATTCTATAAAACCATCTTGACAGTGACCATAGCACTGTCCACTACTCATGACTGGTTTAATCTCAACAATATAGCACGTTGAAGACAATCATTTAGCATTAATACCTAGGATGTCATCTACCTGTCTTAAGACCTGGTCCCAGCTTTTTCAAAGATGGCGGACCTGGAGGTAGCAGGATATGGAGCCTCTCTGAGAGAGACAGCTCAAATGCCAGAATAGAACACCCTGGAGAGATCCAAACAGAGGGAGAGGGACTCTTTCAACCCAGAAAGAAACTGAAGGGAAAGAGACTGCTTGAATAGGAGGTCCTGGGGCTACCATTAGAGAAGCTAAGATCGGCAAGCACTGCACTCTGGCCAAGCCACCTGAATTCATGCCTGAGATTCAATTGAGCGACCGAACCCGCACCAAAGTGACTGGCTTGAGTGGCCGGAGCATGGAACTGAACAGCCCTGCACGCGACTCACCCAGAACTGGCCCTGCATGCGACCCACCCAGAGGCACCATGAATTTGTGCTCAGCCACACTGAGGTCAGAGGTCAGGGAGCCCAGCAGTTCTCAGGGACCGGCATCAACATGTGGTGAGTGATGGGAATGGGACCCTCCCATGGGAAAGAGGCAACCAACTAGACAGCATATTGGAGTTGGGCAGGAAAGCCCTGGCTCTGTAAGGAAGAGGCTTCAGTTGGTTGCTCCCCTTGCAGAGCGGATTGGTGGAATCTGGTTGGACTGGGCTGGGACAAAGTGGGTAGTCACAAATCAATGGGTTCCCTGAGGGAGGCACACACTGACACAGTGAAGGCCCACGAAGGTTGACTGACCCAGAGGGGAGAAACCAGTGTATACTACCCTTGCTTGCACTTCACTCTCTGATAGCAGGCAGCAGAGGGCAGAAGCCCCTAGCCTACGTGCTCCAAGAGAACCTAAGCAACAAGAAAAGGGGCTGGGAATTACACTATACACTTGCATGGAAGAAACCAAAAACATGATGAGAGGGAGAAATAAGAAAAAGCCCCCAGCCCCCAATCCTGAGAATATTGATCCAGGAGAGGTAAATATAAAAGAGACTGAGGGCAGCAAACATGAAACATCAAACACAGCATCAGTGGACATAAAGAGATATCTTCAGGACCTCATAAACGAGATCAAAACTGAAATATTAATTCAAGTTAAACAAGAGATAAGTAGATTAATAAAAGAAAGGCTGGGCATCTCTCAAGAAGACACAGACAGAAGAATGGAGGAACACAAAAGCAGAGAAACATTCTATGAAGAATATGAAAAAAACCTAGAATTCATGAAGCAGGTTCAAAGAGATTACTGGCAAACTAAAGATTCCATAGAAAGTTGGCAAAACCTCTTGAAAAAAACCAAAGATAGACTATCAAAAATTGAACACAGGCTTGCAATGTGTGATCATGAAAGGGAAGATCTCTTAAAAATAACAAGGGAGCAGGCAGTAACAATTGGAAGGGTAGAGGACGACAAGAGGATCTATAACTTAGGAATAAAGCATGTGAATGAAGAAGCAGGAGTCAAAATGAAGAACTGCAAAGGCTATTCACAGAAATCATTAAGGAAAAGTTCCCAAACATAGAAAAAGGAAATGATATGCAGATGTATGAAGCATATAGAACTCCAGCCACCTACAACCAAAACAGAGCTACACCCAGACACATAATAATCAAGATCCCAGAAATTCAATATAAGAACAGAATATTAAAAGCCATCAGAGAAAAGAAACAGATCACCTATAAAAGAAAACACATCAAAATCATGGCAGACTTCTTGACACAAACCATCAGGTCAAGTAGAGCTTGGAGTGAAATAATTCAAGCCCTGAAGGAGAACAACTTCCAGCAACAAACCTCCAGTTTGATGTGTCCTGCAAAACTCTCTCTAGAAATTAATGGAGAGAAAAGATGCTTCCATGACAAAGAGGAACTTGGAGAATTTGTGCTCACCAAACCAACCCTACAAAAAATACTAAAGGACATTTTAGAAAGAGAGAAAAACAATACAAGCATTTCAGGAAGTGTGGCAGTGAGGCCTCAGTGAACAGGGCAGACAGGGGAATGGAAGAGAAAAATAGACTGCCAATGGCAAAAAAATAGAATAGCAGAAATCAGGCAGAGAAGATTGGCTATAATCTCTAGTATACAGGGCCCCGACATACTAACAGAGAGAAACACAGGCAGAGTAGATCAGGAGATAGGGTCCATTGAGATGCTCTATATAAGGAGGCAGTGGGACCCAAAATACGTAGTGCACCCTATGGGAGTGAAAGGGGAGGAATTGCCTAAAAAAGGAAGGCAGAGGATATTGTTAATGGGGTAACAAGATTTAAAATCTACATTATTCTCATCACCCTACTTGGATGGATTACATGCTATTCCAGTTTTTCTACTTACACTAGACTCGAGGACAAGGTCAGCTATCCCAAAAATAAGAGGACATACTATGGTAATCATCCTTAATTTCCTATCAACTTAACTAGAAGCCCTGTATAACTTATACTGTCTTATTATGACTGATCTTATTTGAATCTGGTTTGTTAGAGTGCTATCTTGTATTGACTGATTTTATTCAAATCTGTTATGATTGATAGCATCAAGTCTAAGAGTATAGGCAACTACACTGAAGATTACAAGATTCACTAAGATACCCACTCTGGTATGATTATTGCCTGCTTTTGAAGTCTTATAATATCTCCAATGCTACGTTTTTATTAATGTTGTTATATACTGCTGAGACATCATGGTAACCATTGTAGATCACCTTGTATTGTGGTTTTATGTGACTTTTTGCTTCATGTTTTTCTAGGAATTGTTTTGTTTTATCTTGCTTTGTTTTGTTTTTCCCTCTAATACAGAAATGATAGATATACATGTAGAAACTCATGCATGTGTAGAGCTTATTAACAGTTTACAAGAACCAATTATATAATGCATGTTAAAATGAACAACTATTTTGAAGAAAAAGAGACACTACAGTATCCAGTGCTGACTCTGTATTGTCATGATGTGAAATCTAGCAAAACTATCACTTTTTTTTCAAAGTGATTTTAGCTTGCTTTGCCTTGTTCAAATTCAACTCACATGAAGGTATGGACAGCTGTTTTAAGGAGAATGAGAGACACTATGACAGCTATTCTTGGCTTCCCTAATGTCTGGTCTTGAAGACCTGAAATGCCCTCCTTGTACTGCTTAGATAAGTTCCATACTATGTTGTTTCATGTGAACTCCCTGTATGTGACAATATGGACAACTGTTTGGAAGAAAACAAGAGTCAATATGATAGAGAATAAGTACCTCCGATTGTCTAGTTTTGAAATTTATGTCTCTTACATTGCTTTCTTGTGATCCACTTTGTTCTGTTGTGTTGTGTTCAATTTTACCCTTTTGTTATAATTGGATGTATGTTTGAGTGTGTAAGATGAATGACCATATTGCTGTTTTTGTCAGATCGTGGAACAGAACTGTTAACAGCATCAATGTTTGAATGTATACTTTGCATGTTTTAATTATGTAATTTGAACAACTATTTCCAAGATATCAGTATGTAGTCTGTTAAGTAATGATTTCTTAGTGTTTTTTTTTTTTGGTTCTTTTCCCTTTTTCCTTGGAATTCTGTATTGTTGGAACCCTTTATTCTGTTTTGTTTGTTTTTTTTCTCTTTCAATAAAATTTAAAAAAAATTTTTTTAAAAAAAGACCTGGTCTCGTATTCACTGATGGTGAAAATCACCCAGAGGGAAGTTACTCAGGAAAAGGCCTAAAATGTGACAAATGATTGTTGTCTATGACTTGTGTATGACCTTGGCTCACCAAATTTTGTTTTGGGGTGTGTGCATGTGTGTGTGTGTCTGTGTGTGTGTGTGTGTGTGTGTGTGTGTGTGTGTGTGTTTCCAACTAGGAGAATGAATACTAGCTTTACTGAAAATTTCCATACTTGCAAAACAAGTTCAAAATTGCAAAATAAATCTTAGAAAGGTAACAATAAAATTAACCTGCAGAAATTTGGAGAAGTTAAGAAGGAGAGGTGCATTATTTGTGGGTTTAAAAGTACTCAGTAGACCATACTGTTAAGTGAAATAAATCAGATATATATATATATAAATATGGCATTGTTTCTCTGGTGTGAGAAACTGATAGTGTAAATAAGGACCAAAAGATATATTAGGTACTGTGAAATAGGAAGAAAATGTTCAATGAAAAGGGGAATAAAGGAGGGAGGGAGGGAAGGAAAGAAGAGTAAAGTTTTTTAAAAGTGAAAAAAGAAGAAAAAACTAGAAACAAAGCTTTTGTAAATGGGAAAAGGAGGAGGGGTTGGAGGGGAATATGCAAATGGGAAAAAAAGAATCAAGTTATATCATGTACAGGTACAAATGTTCTATGATGAATGTGATCATTATGCATACCTAAGTGTACCAATATACCTGATTAAAGGAAGGAAGGGAAGAAAGAAAAGGTACTCAGTGGAATACAACCAACAAAGTAAGGTGTAAGGCAGGAACCAGGGATTGCCCACAGCTTTGGGAAATGGAATATATCCCAGACTAGAAGTCTACTCTTTGGTTCTTTTCTTTACTCAACAGACAGATGATCATTTTGTTTCTGGTCCCTGGACCCTCGCTCCAGGAGAGCGCTGGGAATAGAGTCATGAATGACTTACTACCCCATTCTTTCAGGCACACATCTGAGCCCTGCTGTTTCTCAATCCCTCTCTAAGGTTTAGCCATGCAACATGAGCCATTTGTTCTGCTCAGTGACACACTTCAGTGTACGGCATTGGCTTCGACACGGCCTGTGCTGCAGTGCAGCATCAGTAGTTATGTAACTTTAAATCGCTGCTCGAACTCCCTGGATTTCAATTTCCTCATCTGAATGGGATTTATAACACTCACATCTTCATAAGACGCAATGAACCTTGGAGGTGGTTTACATCAAGACTTCAAGACAGCAAGGATATATAGTAAAACAGCCAGTAATACGGCCACTGTAGTCAGGCTTGAGGGGGCTTAACATCAAATCACTAGTGTGTTCTGCAAGAACCATTCAGTCCACCTTAACAAAACGGGGGTTTCTGAAAGATGGAGGGTGCATCCAGCTCAGTGCTCCTACCAACCCCAAGCTCAGTGCTTCACGCAAGGAGCGTATTATACAAACATCAGCATGCAGATGGTTGCAAGCTCAGATTTTCTGTCCCTGCCACTCCACTCACACACAAGCTGAGGGACACTGAATGCATGGCACAATACCTCTCTGCCTCAGTTTCCTCAAATTTTAGATAACACTAAGCAGATCTTGTGCCCTATGAGTGCCATGATGATAAAGTGACTTTATACAAGGATTTTATCACCTGTCACCCCTCAAAGCAGATGCCCCAGCCATGTTACCCCTTTCGAATTTTACAAAGTTCCATTGCATGGAGCAGTATTAGGTTGGAAGTGAAAAGTTCCAGGGTGGAAATATAAATCAAGCTACCTTCACCGTCAATGTGGACAGCGGTGTGGTGTGACTAGGGAGATTCAGAAAGCCTCAGTCATTCCCTTTTCTTGCTGTGGTCCTATCACACATTCCCTTTTCTTGCTGTGGTCCAACCAGCCAAAAGAGATGATCTCCAAAGGCCAGCAACAGCCCAGGTTGCCTATGATTTCATGAAATGTCTTGGAGAAGCATCTATTTTTCAGGCTCAACTGTGGGGAACTCCCAGGGAGGACTGTTGTGGTGGGGATCAGAAAGACGATCATGTGTGTGACCACTCTCTCTGACAGGCCAACACATTCCCCTGGCCACCACGGCTCACACCACCAGCATCCTCGTTACTGCTCTGATCATTACTCTGCAGAAATAAGTTGAAGCACTCTGCAACCAATACACAGGGTCATGAGACAATATAGCCAGGCAAGACAGTATATCACCAGTAAGTGGGATAATGTGACAGGATCCCAGCCTGATTTTAGATAAGATGCAGGAAAAAAAAGACACAGGCCAAGTACAAATCAGCAGATGATTAGGCAGCTCTTGGTCAAGTCACAGTTTTTGAAAGGGCTGAGTGGAGAGTGGAGACTGCAGGCCCCCGTAACAGGGCAAGGTCCTCGTGGACAGGCAGGGACACAGACCCTCTCACCTGGGTCACAGCCCTGGTGCCCAGCCCCAGCCTCTGCTTCCATCACCTTTCTGATATGCGAGTGTGGCTTTGCTTTTATTGTGATGTGAAATGATTCCATGGCTGAATTCTATTGTTGTTCTGCACATGGTGAGTAATGAAACATTCTTAACGGCATCTTTTGGGCACCTTTTCCTTTGATTTTTCCAGCTTAATGACATTATTGGGAGGGCTTTGGGGACCGTTATGCAGATGTACTTCCTGGCGAAGTTGCTGCTTCAGGAGAAGTCATTACTTTTTGTGGGCCCCACAGGCCCTGGAGAGGCTGCTCCTACAAACGGCTTCCTGCGACAGTTACCTCATGAAAAATATGTTATGTGTCAAATTAACTTCACAGCGCAGACCTCAGCTAAGCAGGCCCAGAACATCTCCCTAACGGAACTTGAAAGGTACCCAGAGTTTTAATTAAAATCAAGAATGTAATTGTGCTTAGTTTACTCCTCAGAGATTATCCACAAAATAATATGAAGCTCTCGCCTTCGGTTTCTGACAGAATAAATGAAACTTGATTTGTTCCTCCCTGTAATGTTTATTACCAGGGAAACTACATTTTAATTGTTGTTGACAAATATTCTGATATATGGGGTACGTAAAATGGAAGGCAGTCTCCGTAGCATGTGTCTACTTAACTTTTTCTTTGCAAAATTTTGCTTCGGGAGGCCGTGCGAGCTGCCTGTCATGGGTATTCTTTAGGCCAAAGCATATTAAAGTAAATCACCAGATTGGATCTTGACTAGCAGAAAGAACCATCTGTCAGGAAAAGATGTGAGCCGTGGGTGAGAGAGCCAGCCCTTGCCAACACAGAGAGGGCAGAGAGATCAATGGGAGGAATGGCCATATCCAGGGGGTTCTGTCCAGAAACTGGTTAGCTTTCCAGCATCCCAATCATGCATTTTTAATTCATTGCATGGCAAAAAGACAAGTCCCACACTAATTGGCACCATAAAAGAAAATCTGCAGCATCCCTGGAATTGTTCAGTCAGGGAAAGTCTGCATCCCTTTCCACGCAGACCATTTTGTATTCTGTTTAAAGTTCGCGATTGAAATCCGACAGCAGAGAGGCCATTGAGGAATCCACCCAAACCAGAGGCCGTTCATGATGCTCGTTTAACTAGAAACACATTTGGAAGTAAAGAAGCTCGTGATCTTTCTGCAAACAAAGTCACAGTACACTAAGTAGCTGCTTATCTACGCGGAGAGCCTCACTTCCCATGTACCATATGCACACGATTTCTACACACAGTGCGCCCTCCCAATCCACAGATTCTGTATCCAGATTCAACCAAGTAAGGACAGAAAACGTTCAGGAGAAACCTGTGTCTGGACTAAATATGTGCATCCTTCTTTTTCTTATCATTATTCCATGCACCATTCAGTGTAACAATTATTCACATAGCATTTACTTTGAATTAGGGATAATGAGTGATCTAGAGATAATTTACAGTGTATGGGAGGATGTGTATAGTTTATATGTAAGCACTGTGTCGTTTTGTGTAAAGCAGTTGAGCACCTACAGGTTTTGGTATGCATGGGGGTACTGGGGATCATCCCTGTAGGTATAGAGGGATGGATGCCTGCGTCTTCTCTTGCAGGCAATGATGTCAGAAAGTATCGGTTACCGTATCCTTCGCACATTGGTTCTCACGGTGCATATGCTAATTTGTTTGACTTCAGTAACACTAGAATAACTATTGATTAATTTTAACAGTCTATGTTAAAGTATACATCAGTGTATTTGAGAATTATTAAGCAGAATAATCGTAGACCCAAAAGGTACTTCTTTCCACTGGGGGTTGATGACTCTTCAATAGTGTCCAAAATTACTGTTCCATTCTTCAGCTCCATATCCTGGAAAAGGCAAAATGGGTATTAATGGAGGCTCCTCAGTGCCGTCAGTGTGACTGTGGGTGACGACAGACTTTGCAAACACAGTTCCAAGTTTTTTCTTGTGGCTTCTTCCTCAAACTTATAACCTGACAACACTTTTCTTTCATAACATTTTTAGCTTAAAAAGCATAATTAAATCATTTGGGTTCCTGAGTGTTTTTCTCCTTGCTCAAGAAATGTAGTTTTATGTCATTTCTTTCATTTGAATGTCTGTTAGTGTCTCTACCTTAGCATACACCTGTCCTTAGGAAGCTCCTGCTGATAGATTTCCAGTGCTTGGGCTTTTAAGAACTCAGTGCTGCTGCAGTGAAGGGTGGACCGGGATAGGCCACCAGATTGCATTGGAGGCCTTTGTTTAGTGCACTCTGAGACTTGAGCATTACTCTAAGGACCCAGGGTTACATCTCAGTCACGTTCGCCATCTGTGGACAATCAAGCCTTTTCTCACAGCTGCCATTTGCAAGATCCAAATAGAGGGAAAAAAATGGATCCTCTTTTCTTCTTTGGCCTGGAAATTTTTCAGACCTTAACACAAATCTGGGGGGGGGGGTGTTTTTAAAAACTATTATCACAGGGACTTGAAAGAAGGGTAAGCAGTGCAAGGGACACCATGGGCAGAATCTGGAGGAGAACTTAGGGATGATTGCTTGATTGGGCAACTGTCCCTGGAACACAGCATCACCAGCAGCTGCTGGGTGGCCGTTATTATTCTTCTCAAGCTGCTGAAACAAAATACCGCAGGCTGGATGGCTTAAACAGCAGGAACTCATTTTCCAGTATTTGTAGAGGCTGGAAATTCAAGATCAAGTTGTGGAGAGATCTGCTGCCTCCAGTGACCTGTCTGTCTTTTTTAAATTGCTGTTAGTGAATGATTGCAGCACATAATGATTCCATTCCCTGAAGTGGCTTGGCACATGTATACAGCACCTCTTCGTTTTGGGGATTTTTGGGGGGTTTTTTTTGAGGTTCCCTTTCCTTGTGCATTCTCTCCCTTCCCTCCATCTCTCGGTGCCCTTCTCATTTACAAAAGATCTGTCTCCCTGTTCCCTATTATCTGTCTTTTATTTTGCTCTTTAATTTATTTACACTTTGAGCTTCTCATATAAAAAGAAATCATGTGCTACTTAAACCCCTGTGTCTGATTCATTTCACTTACTATGATGGCCTCAAGGTACATACATTTCCCTACAAATGAGTCAAGTTTATTGTTCTTTATAGCAGAGTAGTGCTCCATCATGTATAAGTGCCAGATTTTATTTACCCATTCCTCTAATCGATGGACATATAGGCCACTTCCAAGATTTAGCCATTATGAGTTTCATTGCTATAACAACAGGGACTTTTTTTCTCTCTGACTGTCAGGTGACCATCTTTCCACTGCATCCTAACGTGGCCTACTCTCTCCTAGTTTTCCTACTGTCTCTCCTTCCTCTAACAAGGGCACACTGACCAATCCATATGTCTTCCTTTAACCGCAATCACCTCTTTAAATATTCAACTTCCAAACACTCATATCCTAAGGCATAGAGGTCAGTATTTCAACAAACGAACTTTGGAAGGAACACAATTCAGTTTGTATCAGCTAAAAGGGTTAAGTGTGGAGGAAGCAGCCAGTAGGAGGGGAAATTAATGTGCCTAAAATACAGGACATTTCCCTGGGCAACATGAATAGAAGAAGGTCCGTCATTTGGATTTGAGGAGTGTGTGTGTGTGTCCCTGAATCAGCTACACGAAAATCTATGGGATTCACAGCCAAAGACAACTATCCTGAAGAAAGAAAAAAGGTTCAAGAAATGAGTAATCAAAAGTAAGTAACTGTCCACAGGATGTTCCTGGTTAATCTAGCCTCAAATTCACTGTGAGCCTGGAATTAGGGCGTCAGATAAACTTCCGAGCAGCCGCAGCTGATGGGCTTATTTGAGGCAGGGACTCTATATCATCCAAGCCTTTGTGTCCCTCATGCCCAGCAAAAGGCCTTGACACATTCTGAGGGTCGCAAGTGTTTCTGGAGCGGAAGCAAAGCCTTTGTTAGCAGAGCAAATGAGGAGACTGTGGAGACTCGAGCCCTGCTGATTTCATTATATTAGGGGAAACTATCTGGTGTTTCTCTCAAATTAGAGCTTTTTCTGCCAGAGTGGTATTTGAAATAGAATGCGTGACAACTGTGAATAAAATGAAGAATTCACTTTAAAATTCAATTTATTCATTCTTAGTGTTTACTCAGAAAGTATTTGCAGAACATATTAAGGCATTAAAAGTTTCAGAGGGATTAACAGCCCTTTGGAATGTCAGGGGCTCCACAGAAATGATCTAAATACTTCCCCCAAATTCTCATCAACTTTCTTTTAAATGTACATCCTTTCTTAAAGAAACATATGCCATGCTTATTATTCCCCATTTCTATATCCCTGGCATAATTGCATCAGATGGAAATTTCCAACAAGATCTCAATTTTGGTCTTTCCTGGCTTTATTAGCTACCAGCCACTTGACCAACTTACCCTAACACAAATAATTGGTTTTAAGTAATGATCTCTAATTTGCACATATTAGCATAGTAATACAGGGGATCATGGATGTTTTAGGTCTAGCACGTTAACATTTCAGTTGACTTAGCTGATGACTCTGATGCAAAGTCCATGAAAATGTATAGTCCACCCTTTTAACGGACTCCAAGTGTTTTCTCAAAAAAAAAAAAATCACTGAGATAATCTCTGACTCTAATGTCTGAGGTTTGTTCTATTTTTTCTAAAACCTCAAGGCAATTTCACAAGTTCTCTTTCAGCTTTACATCATCTTTGTGTTAGTCACATTTCACTGCTACAAAAAGTACCTAAGAAAATCAAACTATCAGGAGTAAGGATTTATTTTGGCTCACAGTTTTGGTGATTTTGCATCCATGGATGGTTGGCTTGGTTGCAGGCAGACAGGAAATCATGGTAGGAACACGTAGCAGTGGAAACTGCTCACCTCCTGGTAAGTGGGAAGCAAGAACAAGAAAGACGAGGTTCCAGGGTCCCAATATGCCCTCCACGCCCCCTTCTGCCCCATCTCCAACTAAGCCCCACCTCTTAAAGGTCCCACCATCACCCACAAGCACCTTGCTGGGGACCAAGGCTTTGACACAACACTCAAATACAGCAATATCTGCTGGGAAACCACCCACGACGCCTCCATTTGACAAATGGAAACACACAAAGAGATGATAAGAGTTTTCCCAGGAGCTGCAGTGTGTACAGAGCTAGGTTCAAACACCGGGTCTTCATTGGCTTCAATGACAGAACTGACTTTAACAGACTGGAATGGAACTTCCTTAAAAGCCTCTGTGGTCTGCAGAGACCCTGGCACATTATGGATACTCACTGCAGCACAACACAATGTGGCAATAGATCCTAACTAAACTGAGCTTCAATTAAAAATACTCTGGTGGTTGAGAATGACTTACAAAACAAAGCCCTCCTGTAAATACAGTTTCATGGTGTAAAGCCATCAAGTAATCCCATTTAGTAAATTTGAGATGACATTTGGGAGGTGTTAAAATCCCAGTTTTATAAGGAGCTGAATAACGACTACTGTTTGGAAGATAGACGTCACTTTTTTTCTCACTGTAGACAAGTTACGTGTAGGCCAAAACAAATTGTGTCCAATTCTCACACAGTCTCTATCTTGATGAGATTTAAAATAGATCCATGCAATCAACCTAAATATCCATTAACAGTTGGTGGATAAACAAAATATGGTGCATACATATATAGTGGAATATTACTCAGCCATAAAAAGAATGACATGCTACCATTTGCAGCAGAGGGGAGAGAAATGGAGGCTATTGTGTTGTGAAATAAGTCAGACATAGAAGAAAAATACTGCATATTCTCATGTGTGAATTTTTTAAAAAATCACCCCAGACATATAAATAGTGATTGCTAGAGGATTAAAAGATTGAGAGGGATAGAGGGAGGTAGATAAAGTGCACCAAAATACAGTAACAACGTGTCAAGTATTTTATGAAAAACTAGAAGAAACTCAAATGCTCCACAGTGATGATAAGGAAATGGAAATGACCCCCTGATCTGATCAGTGTATTTCATATACATTTTGACATATCATATTGGACTCCATAAATAGGTATAATTATTTCACATTAATCAAAAAATTTTAAATGCCTTTAAACAATAAGTACCCTTGATTGAATCATTACTCACAATACATAAGTATCAAATTATTACACTGTACCCTGTAATTTTATACAATTAAAATAATAGGCAATAAAAAGTTAGAATCATGTAAGCATAGAGTCTTAAAGGCATAAGGATTTTAAGGGAAATCTTATGCAGTATCCACTCAATACTTGCATCTTCTCCATAATATTCCCAAAAGATTATTGCTAATTATTTTCTTAAACATTGACAATGCTGACAAGAGGGTGCTTCCCTTCTGAACATCTTTGCTGTGGGAGACTTCCATACATTCCAATACCATACAACCAACAAATATCTTAGCATAATTTCAATTAATTTATTCCACTTCCACATTGTAGGGGCTCAGATAAGTGATAAAATATGTTTTCTATGAAATAATTTTTAATTCAAAAATAAAATAATAAATTAAAAATGAATGAGCAAATACAGGCTCGGTGCACAAGAGTAGAAAGCCAGCTTTGTGTTCATATGGTGCCTTAAAAAAGAGACAACAGCTCCTCTTGAGACAAGAACAGGTTCATTTTTCAGTTTTCAAAGAATAGTTTCAAATGAACTCAAAAGAAAAAATTAAAGAGGGAAAGGAAATATAGGGCAGGATAGGCGCCTGTCATTCATGAAGAATTGTAAAGAAAATCTGCATTTTATAGAGTCTACCAAAACAAAATTTAAAAGCTCAGCTAAAAATTATTTTTAAAATAATGAAATGTCTCCTGTATTCTCATCTCCCAACTAAACAATCCCAGCTCTTCCAACCACCTTATAAAGGATATGGATTCAGCTTACCATGTTTCCTTGTGATCATTCCACAGTGTACACGTGTCAATATTTATTCATTTGATGGATATTTCTTGAGTGCTTACCACATGCCAAGAATTTCTCCAATGTGCCCACATGTTCGTAGGAGAAACTTAAGACACCCACACTTCAGAGTAGTGTATACCTCTGTAACAGACTACAAACATTCAGTAAAGCCATTTAGCATCTTCTTGAATAAGTGTCTTCCGGAGTATCATTTCCCATTCATCTGAGCACCATGCTTCTGTGAATCTAAATGAAGATGACAGAAGTTCTCTTCAGTTTTCAGTTTTGGTGGTTTTCCTTTACAGTCAAAGTAATTGTGGCCGTCATGCTAACAACCCCCAAATCTCCTGTTTAACTCTTTAAAGGTCTGTTTGCTCCTCAATTCTCAGTTGAAATAAGATCACAGGTCCAGGGCCAGGGGCAGAGGGGGTGTTCTGCTCTGCACAGTCTTTCATGGACCCTAAGTTTGGCATCTCCCACAGCCTCAAAATCCCTACCAGATCCATCCCTAAACCAAGAGAAAAGCCAAGGTTGGAGACGATCTGGTCCTTAACTATAGTGACCCACAAATGACTCACATTCCTACTCTTCGTGTTTCATTGGCAAAAGCGTAGTCACAGAGAAGTTGAGAAATGTAGTCTGAGTGAGCCTCCAAAACCAAAAGAGAAATGGAAGTTATGTAAATTACAACACCATCTGCCATGGCTGTCACTCACCATGGCCTTACACTGAAACTCACTGTCCACTTAACCCCTGAACCGCTCACCAAAAGACACATGCTTTGCAATGTCAGGAACCTGTGCAGTTGGTTCATTAGACTCAAGAGTAGAACTTTCTTCTTGCATTTATTAAAATTTTATGTGATTTGATTCAGACCATTTGTTTTGGTTTTGGTTTTTGGTTTTTCAATCTTTACTCTGTCGTGGGTTATATTTACTGTCACTTTCAGGTTCAGATCATTTGATCATCTAAATATTTCATAAAATTGTTGCTCTACTCACCAAAGACATCAATTGAAAAGTTAATGTACCTTGGGCAGAGGACAGAGCTCTGTTGCATGTGGTTAGAATCTGTCTCCTGGGGGCAGCAGTGGTGTCCTTAGAAGTCATTTATCAGGTATAAAATTATTCATATTCTATTCATGCATATTTACATTTCTACTTATGCTTATATACATAGTCATCCTGCTAGTATGCATGTCTCTTCATTCCTTTGTATTATTTACTGATTGAACACTTACACACTAACTTTGTCTCCATCTTCCTAGACTTTTGATACATTTATCTTTAATCACAACCACCAGGAAGGTACATTTGTGTTTTATAGATAAAGAAACTAAAACATAAGGAGATAAAAATATCCATTCAAGCTACAGAGTGGAAGAGTGAGAATTTAGACCATTCTGCTGGCCCCAAAGCCTGCGTCTGTGTGGACTCCACTGCATTCTGTACCTCACTGGATGTCTTCCCCCTCCCTCTCTGGGGTGAAGGGACCAGGTTGGGGGGCGGTGGAACCTCAGTGATACACAACTAGATCATTCTCCAGTGACACTTGCTTCACCATTGTTCATTATTTCCCAAAAGTTCAATGTCAAATAAACTGAAGCGTGGATTGCTTCGGATCCAGTAGCCTCACTGGCTGTCCCTCCACACACTTCGACACTGTTGGGCTCTCATGCTTTCTTTAAATACTTTCTTTCCTTGGGCTCTGTAATCTCTCTCTCTCTCTCTCTCTCTCTCTCTCTCTCTCTCTCTCTCTTCTCTCTCTCTCTCTGTTTCCTCTTTTCTCTCTGGCAACTCCTTTTCTGGTTTCTCCTCTGCCTACACATTACATGCTGCTCCTTAAAGTTGGATTCTAGGTTCCCATCTTCATGTCTGTATCTGGTTACCTCACCACATACATTCGGATAAGTCTCCAGTGTCCTGCACCCTTTCAGACATTCCTCTGAACGCTAGGCTCAAATACACAGCTACTTCCTTGGCTTATCACACTCAACCATCTGAAGCAAACAGGAGCTTCCCTGGGAAACCTGATTCTCTACAAGGAATCTCTCAGCCCAGTGAGCCCTTCTGTGCGACAGAATGTGAGGACAGTATACCCCTCACCTATCACAACCTTATCATTTTTATGGCATAACTATCCTTTCATTCACTCTCCTCATCTCTATTACTCCCATCAGCCCAGCTCCTCTGCACTACCTCTTCTTAAACAACCAGCTGGGAGGCGTGGTGGCACACATGTATAATCTCGGCAATCTGGGAGGCTGAGGCAGGAGGACCAAAGTGCAAGCCCTCTGGTTAACTTAGCAACTTAGTGAGACTCTGTCTCACAATAAAAAGTAAAAAGGGCTAGTGATGTAGCTTGCTGTGAAGGCCCTGGGTTCAATCTCCAGTGCCACAAGAGAATAATTGCTGGGTTATCTGCTCACATTGATTCTGTCTCTTCAATATCTGTGCCCTATACAGCAACCAAGGTGCTCTGGCTGGAACTTAAACTTATTCATATTCTCCCCTGCTTAGGAGCTCCAGTGGCTCTCATTGTTCTCTGGCGTCTGGCCACAGGGCATTTTCACATGTCATTCCTTTTGCTTCAAAAACACATTTCCCATCCATCCTAATCCTGTCTCACCTCAGGGAAAACATCACTTCCCAAGAAAGACTAGGTTTGTTCTCTTGATATATGTGCTTAGACTTATATATCTGTCTCCTTTCTTGGATAATGACCATCACAAGTGTAGATTTTGTCATTTAACTTTGCACCTGCATGCATGTGTGTGAGTATGTGTGTGTTACTGAGGAGTGAATTTAGAGCCTTCATGCTGAGCTCCATCTCCAGCCCATTACGCTTTTGAGACAGTACCTTGTTAAATCACTAAGTTTCCCAGGCGGGACCTGAACTTGCAATCCTCCCATCTGAGTCACCCAGAGTACTGTGACCATAAGCATGCGCCACCATGCCCAGCTATCATTTGACATTTATCCCATTGATTTTAAATTAATTAATGCCTGTTGTCCCCTTCCACCTGGCTGTAAACCCAGTCACCAAGGATGGTGTTTCTTTTCACAACCTTGTCAAATTTCTAAGCCTAACGGACTCCCCAACTGCCTTCCTTTGAGTAGGAAGTCGAGAGTTCCTTCCATAGAGTAAACAAAGGGCCCTGCCACATGCTGTAATTCTAACCATTTGTTTTCCAGGCAGCTACTCTGACTGAATTAAAACACCATCGTGAAATTTGTTCTTCTTGAGAAGACACTGTGGACAGGCTGGAGGCCGGGTTTCACCTGAGCAGTAGGAGCTGATTCACCTACATGCATGAAACCCGCCATATTTCCGCACAGCACATGATGAAACATAAACTCCAAAACTGGAATGTTCTCCAATCATATGCTATTAATAATTTGGCAAAATTAATTCAAAACACTTCATTCTTTGTAATAGCCAGATCGTGGAAACAACCTAATGTCCATCAACGGAGGAATGGATAAAAAAGATGTGGCATTTTTATACAATGGAGTACTGCTCAGCTATAAAGAATGATCACACTGAGATATTATAAGTAAATGGACACAACTTGAGACCATACTCATAAATGAAATAAGTCAAACTCACATGTGTAAATACTGTATAGTCTCCCTAGTGTAAGAAATGGTAAGAGTACATAAGATACAAAATAATAGATACAGTGAAAGGATAAGAATTTGTTTAAAGGAGAAAAATAATATCTCAGGGAAAATGAGGGGGAAAAAAGGAAGAAAAAAGAAAAAATACCTAAAATTATATAAACACAGGATAGCTAAAATGATTGTGCAACAAATTTTACAAGTTCTTGGGACAAAGAGTCAATATTCATAGGATTGCAACAATTGTGCATATTATTGTATGGTGACCTGAGGAACCCTTGAAGATCATTAAGTAAAATAAGAACCCCAGTTATGCTCCTACCACCTTGTTTTTTTTAATTTTATTTGAAGAGAAAAAAAAACAGAATAAAGGGCAGCAACAACACAGAATTCCAAGGAAAAAAGGAAAATAACAACAAAAAAAAACCTAAGAAGTTATTACTTGACAAATTACATACTGACTTCTTAGAAATTGTTGTTCAAATTACAAAGTTAAAACATGTAAAGTAGACATTCAAACAGTGAGATTGTTAACAGTTCTGCTCCATGAGCTCATAAAAACAGCAATATGGTCATCCATCTTACCCACTCAAATATACATGCAATTATATCAAAAGGGTAAAATTAAACACAACAAAACAGAACAAAGCAGATCACAAGTAAGCAATATAAGAGACATAAATTTCAAAACTAGACAATCAGAGATATTCACTCTCTATCATATTAACTCTTGTTTTCTTCCAAACAGTTGTCCATATTGTCACATACAGGGAACTCACATGAAACTACATAGTATGGAATTGATCTGAGCAGGACGAGGAGGGCATTCCCTTCCAGACCAGACATTAGGGAAGCCAAGAATGGCTGTCATAGTGTCTCTCATTCTCCTCAAAATAGCTGTCCGTACAGCTATTTTGAGTTGAACTTAAACAAGACAAAGCAAGCTAAAATCACTTTGAAAAAAAGTGATAGTTTTGCTGGATTTCACATCATGACATTATGGAATCAGCACTGGGTACTGTACTGTCTCTTTTTCTTCAAAGTAGTTGTTCATTTCAACATGTGTTATATAGTTGGTTCTCATAAACTATTTATAAGCTCTACACATGCATGAGTCTCTACATGTGTATCTATCATTTCTGTGTTAGAGGGAAAAATAAAACAAAGGCAGATAAAACAAAACAATAACTAGAAAAGCATGAAGCAAAAAAGTGACATAAAACCGCAATACAAGGTGATCTACAATGGTTACCATGATGTCTCAGCAGTATATAACAACATTAATAAAAACAAAGCATTGGAGACACTATAAGACTTCAAAAGCAAGTAATAGTCAAACCAGAGTGGATATCATAGTGAATCTTGTCATCTTCAGTGTAGTTGCCTATACTCTTAGACTTGATGCTATCAATCATAACAGATTTAAATAAAATCAGTCAATACAAAGTAGCAATCTAACAAACCAGATTCAAATATGATCAGTCATAATGAGACAGTATAAGTTATAAAGGGCTTCAGATTAAGTTGATAGGAAAATTAAGGATGATAACCATAATATGTCCTCTTATTTTTGGGACCTTGTCCTCAAGTCTAGTGTAAGTAGACAAACTGGAACAGCACGTAATCCATCCAAGCAGAGTGCTGAGAATAATGTAAATTTTAAATCTTGTTACCCAATTAACAATATCCTCTGCCTCCCTTTTTTAGACAATTCCTTCCCTTTCACTCCCATGGGTGCACTGCTTGTTTTGGGTCCCACTGCCTCCCTATATAGAGCATCTCAATGAACCCTATCTGCTGATCTACTCTGCCTGTGTTTCTCTCTGTTAATATTTCAAGGCCATCTATACTAGAGATTACAGCCAATCTTCTCTGCCTTATTTCTACTATTCTATTTTTCTGCCATTGGTAGTCTATTTTTCTGTTCCACTCCACTATCTGCCCCATTCACTGAGGCCTCTCTGCCACTGTTCCTGAAATGCTCGTATTCTTGTTCTCTCTCTCTAAAATGTCTTTCAGTATTTTTTGTAGGGTTGGATTGGTGGTCACAAATTCTCCAAGTTCCTCTTTGTCATGGAAGCATCTTGCTTCTCCATTAATTTCTAGAGAGAGTTTTTGCAAGATACATCAATCTGGGCTGGAGGTTGTTCTCCTTCAGGGCTTGAATTACTTCACTCCAAGCTCTACTTGACCTGATGGTCTGTGTCAAGAAGTCTGCCATGATTTTGATGGGTTTCCTTTTATAGGTGATCTGTTTCTTTTCTCTGATGGCTTTTAATATTCTGTTCTTATATTGAATTTCTGGGATCTTGATTATTATGTGTCTGGGTGTAGCTCTGTTTGGGTTGTAGGTGACAGGAGTTCTGTATGCTTCATACATCTGCTTAGCATTTCTTTTTTCTATGCTTGGGAAATTTTTCTTAATAATATCTGTGAATAGCCTTTGTAATTCCTCTGTTTTGACTCCTGCTTCTTCATTCACATGCTTTATTCTTAAGTTATAGATCCTTTTGTCATCTTCCAGTCTTTGTATCTTTACTGCCTGCTCCCTTGTTATTTTTAAGAGATCTTCCCTTTCATGATCACACATTGCAAGCCTGTGTTCAATTTTTGATAGTCTATCTTTGGTTTCTTTCAAGGAGTTTTGCCAGCTTACTATGGAGTCTTTAGTTTCCTGATAATCTCTTTGAATCGGCTTCATGAATTCTAGGGGTTTTTTTGTATTCTTCATTAAATTTTTCTCTCCTTTTGTGTTCCTCCATTCTTCTGTCTGTGTCTTCTTGAGAGGTGCCCAGCCTTTCTTTTATTAAGCTGCTTATCTCTTGTTTAATTTGAATTAATATTTCAGTTTTGGTCCTGCTTGCAAGGTCCTGAAAATATCTCTTTATGTCCGCTAACACTGTGTTTGATGTTGCATGTTTGCTGCCCTCAATCTCTTTTGTATTTACCTCTCCTGGATCAATGTTCTCAGGGTTGTGGACTGGGGGTTTTTTCTTATTTCTCCCTTTTGTCATGTTTTTGGTTCCTTCCATACAAGTGTACAGTGTAATCCCCAGCCCCTTTTCTTGTTGGTTAAGGCTCCTCTAGAGCATGCAGACTAGGAGCTTTTGCCCTCTTCAGTCAGCTATCAAAGATTAAAGTTCAAGCACAGGCAGTGTGCATTGGCTCCTCCCCTCTGGGCCAGTCAACCTTTGCAGGCCTTCACTACGTCAGTGTGTGCCTGGGTCCTGGCCAGGGGCATGGCCCAGTCTAAGCAGATTCCACCAATCTGCTTGGCAAAGGGAGCAACCAAATGAAGACACTTCCTTATGGAGTTAGGGCCGTCCTGCCCAAATCCAACATGTTGTCCAGTCTGTTGTCCTTTTCCCACCTGAGGGTCTTATTCCCATCACTCACTGCGTGTTGATGCCGGTCCCCGAGAACTGCTGGGCTCCCCGACCTCCGACTTCAGCGTAGCTGTGGTGCAAATTCACGGTGCCTCTGGGTGGGTCACCTGCAGGGCCAGGGCTGGGCAAGCCACATGCAGGGATGTTCAGCTTCATGCTCTGGCCGCTCAAGCCAGTCACTTCAGCGTGGATCAGTTGGTCAGGTCTCCGGCAGGAATTCAGGCGGCTTGAGGAGGGTGCTGTGCTCACTGATCTTAGCTTCTCTAATGGTAGCCCCAGGACCTCATATTCAAGCAGTTTTTTGCACTTTAGTTTCTTCCTGGGTTGTGAGAGTCCATCTCTCTCTGTTTGGGTCTCTCAGGGTGTTCTATTCTGGCATTTGAGCTGTCTCTCTCAGAGAGGGTCTCTCTCAGAGAGGGTCCCTCTCCTGCTACCTACTGGTCCACCATCTTAGGACTTCCCTCCCTACCACCTTGTTTTGAAGGCCTATATTGTCAGTGTTTTGCTATTGTTATTTGTCTTTTTGTTTTGTGTTTTTCTAGTAATTTGTTTTGTTTTGTCTTGTTTTGCTTTGTTTTTCCCTCTAATGCAGAAAGGATAGGTATGCATGTAGAGACTCATACATGTGTGGAACTTCTCCTGAACAGTTTATGAGAATTGATTACATAATGCATGATGAAATGAACAGCTACTTTGAAGAAGAAGAGACACTACAGCACCCAGTGCTGATTCCATAGGAGGAGACTGAGGACAAGGTGCCATCCATGATCATCATCCATACAGAAAATGGATGTGGAGCACTCAGCACAAAACTCTCCTGTCCAGGGGAAATAAAAGTAGGGGGTAGGGGACCACAAATGTTAGCACAGTCCAGGCACTGAGGGTTTGTTATTGTGCAGATGACCAGAATTCCTGATCCAGAAAGTCAAGTGAGCCCAAGAATTTGCTTTTCTACTAATGTCCCTGGGGGACTACACTTTAGAAAACAACACTCAAAACTTCTTGTTTGATTTTCACCGTAAAGGTGAGGAATCCAAGGCTGAGGTGTTAGGTAGCTGGCCAGCCTAATAATAAAAAGTTCTGTCTAATTCTGAATCTCAGTGGCCTCAATAGCAATGCTATAGTTCACTCTCTATTGGGCCCACTTGTAAGAACTTAGCTTCAATGAAGGCACCATCAACTCAAAAAAGCCACCATTAATTCACACCCCAACAAGATATTGCTGAACTGACTTCCTGTGGCAGTGGTACCTGCCCCAAACACGTCATCAGACATTTGAACATACTGCAATAAAAGATAGAGAGTTAAACATGTCACAGACATCACCTAGATGTGTGTACCAAGCTCATCAATAAGTGAAAAAGAAATGGCAAAAAAATGAAAGTCTTATTTTCCATATATCTATTTGCCATTTGTACATCTTAATATCTTTAGCCATCAGGGAAATGTAAATCAAAGCTACACTGAGATTTCATCCTGGCCCAGTTAGAATGGCTGTCATCAAGGGAATACATAATATAATAAATGCGGGTAAGAATGGGAGGGGTGTGTTAAGGAAATTTCTACACTGTTCATGGGACTATACATTAGTACAGGTGCTATGGAAATCAGAATAGAGGTTTCCCAAAAAACTAAATATAGAGCTACCATTTGGAATATTTTGGGATATTCCTAAAAGAATTAAAGACAGCATACTATAGAAATATCTAAATATTGCAGCACAATTAACAATAGCCAAGGTATGAAACCAGACTAGATACCCATCAACAGATTAAAGGATTTTTTTTAAAAAGTGGTACATATGCACAGCAGAGCATTTTTTGTCTATAAGAAAAGAATTTAATTTTATCATTTTTAAAAAAAGATGGATTAGAGACCCTCACGTTGGGTGATATAAGCCAGACTCAGACAGACAAATATCAAATGTTCTCCCTAACATGTGGAATCCAAGAAATATGATAAGAAAGTAGAAGAGAGACTGTTATTAGACAAAAGAAAGGGAAGGGTGGAAAGGTGTAGGGCTAGGTAACAGAGGAGACAAAAATGATCTCAGTATATTACACATTGGACCCCGCTAAAAATGTGAAGGTGTAGACTGAGAGGATGATTAAAGTATACAATGTGCATATGTCTGCCAAAACAAAATCCATTAATTTTTATAATTAATATGCACTAATAGACTAAAAGTGTGGAAAAATAAATTCAATGGAAAGAAAGAAAAGAGGAAAGGAATGAAAAGAAAAGGGAAGGGAAGAACCCAATAGTCTCATGGTCTCACTAAGGGACAAGGGCTGACCGTGAATGAGTGTAATAGCAGAAGCCATCAAGGGCCTGAAGAGACAGTTGGAACAATCACAATAAAAAGAAGGTCAAATTGGTTCTATGAGTTTAGGACTCTGTCAAGATGAAGCAATGACCCAAACAGGAGCCAGAGGACAAGCAATAGGGAGACCGTAGAGATGCTGATCACTCACAGGAGATTCTTCTCTCAGCGCCCTGCGTCGTCCTCCAAACAAGCCCATGTCCTAGAGAAAAGGAGATAAAGGTTGGCTTTGGAGTTTAACAAACTCTGCCTGGTTGACACTGGTAGGGAAACCCTATCCATACCTCAATTCTTCATCTGTTTAATAGAACTCACAATTCCTGCCTCAAAGCTTTATAAGAATTAAATGAGATTAATATTTGCAAAGTACTCAGCACCTGGGACATCATATGAGCTTAGAATATGCTGGATACTTTATTATTATTGTTATTTTGCTTTGTTACTATCATGGGCAGTAATATCACCCTCAAGGGAGGAGCAGTTACTTCAAAGGACAGACACAGTGGCCCAGATCATTTTCATTGGAAAGTTCATGGCTTTTCCTCCCGTTAATCAAAAGTTTGCATGTTTGGGTTTATGCAGTTTCTAATGACACAGGTGCTCCTGATAGAATTAGCGAACAAACAACTTTTAAAAAGTAAAATAAAATAAATAAAGCAGCATTTGGTGCCCTACTTTTCTCCAGTACAGTTTACATGTTCTTCTAATTAAATTTTTTAGTAAACCCAGTTCCACAGCCGTGCTGGGCTCACTTAGATGCACTATAGAATGATTCACACCATCAATAGAAACTTCTCCATTCCCTGTGCCAAATTTCTGGTTGTAGGTGCAATATCCGAATTCATCTGTTATTTCACTCTCGTTTAATTAATTCCACTGCCAGCTACCTGTTGGAGACGGAGCTCTGTTGACGGTGCTGAACAAAGTTGGAAGCCAAACAACTTTAATAAGGTGATTTCTCTTAGATGGCCTGCCACTTTTGATTAAACTTCATGAGGATTTATAGCTGCCTTTCCCCCCACATGTCTGTAACCTTTAAGAGGCAGCTGATAAAGAAGGGCTGTGGGCTCAAAAGTCCCCATTCTAATAAATACATTAGACAGTTGACCCTGACTATGTTGCTGTTCTCATGCTTTCTCCAACCACCCCTGCCTGCTGCTTATCTTGTGCAGCAGTTATTCCCAGCAAGGATAAAAATTAACGCCGATAGAATTAATGGTTTAATTTCACAAGAGAAAGGAGAGAGTTTACGATGCCTCACTGGGGAAAGGGGCTCCTGTCTTTGCTGATGACCCAAACATGTCTGCCAAGGAGAAATATGGTGTCCAGTCCCCCATTGAAGTGCCACAGCAATGGATTGGCTGTGGCTACCGGCTTGACAGGTGCAATAAATATTAATTAGTGCGCTTGGCTACAGAGGGAGTAATGATATACGCTGTTCCTCTGAAGCGTTAAATTGTAGTGTTAGTCTTGACGACGCCTCATCTTCTCCATCACAGCAAGAAAACATTGTGAGTTACACGCACCCCTGTATAGGCAAAGGAATAAAGGTTTGTCTCTTGTCAGGAATTTCAGGAGCAAAAACTGAGGGCTAAGACTGATGGTGAGCAGGCCCTAGGCATTCCCTGTGTGGTGGTGGTGGTGGTGGTGGTGGTGGTGGTGGGTGGTGGTGGTTTTGTTGTTTCAATCAGCATTTCAGGTGACATAAAACAATTTCTAAAAAGCTTGCTGTTGTTAAGGGATAAAGCTGAAACATTTTCTTATTGTCAAGACATCTGATTACATTGAAAATAGATTTGAAAACGCTTTGTCTACAACCACCCCCGGGAAAATGCATTAATATTAGAGGAGCTGTGCTTATTAGATTACGGGTGAGTTGGTAGGTTTATGGAGGTGCACTGAATTATTGGGATGATCCCCGTGCTGGAGGGTAAGTACTTATCACAGCCTGGGAACAGGAGACGGTTGTATTGGGGAACTAAAGATAAATTGCCCTTAAAATTTAGCTCTGATGAGAAACAAACAAAATATGCAAGGACGCTACGATAAGCAAATTAACATTAGCACTGATTCTAGGTTTACGACCAAACACATTTTTGAAATGGGTATGTTTAGTTGTTTACACCTGAAGTTACAGCAAAACAACAGCATTTCACCAAGAAAAGAGGCTCTAATTAAATACTGATATTTTCCAAATCCTTAATTATGATGGCTTACAGTTCTGCCTAAGGGGTTCTCTAGGAGCTAATTTGCTGGAATATTACCATTTACACTTTTTCATTTGTTGAAGATCTTTCTCCCTCATGAATTGCCTTTTTTTAGTTTGTTGTAACTTCACTTGGCATTCTCTTTCTGGGAATGCTTCCTACCCCCTGTCTAGGAAAGACTAGCAAGAAACTTGGCAAACAAAGTTTCATTCTGGGTGGAATTCTTTCCTCTCCTGCATGGCTTAAATGTGTTGATATCTGTTTCTGTACTGCAGCTGCAAAGAAATGGGTTTTGGCAACGTAAATACACTCTCATTTCTTATTTTCTCCCAGAGTCCTGGGTTCTAGCAGCATATCCCCAAGCAAGTGTTTCTGGCTACGGAGAGCAAAGGGAGACAGCAACGACAGGCACTGAAATGCACAGTAGTGATGGGTTAGCCTGTATCAGCAGGTGCCTGGGGGCGCGGGCTTGACCATTTCTGCAGTGTACGCTGGGCAGCCTCCCAGAACACAGGCAGCTCTAGTCAATCAGGCGTGGGTTTTCCCTTCCCTCCTCCTCTGCAATATTTCCACCTGCTCGCCTAGAGAAAAGCAGGGTCCATCTTCCCCCAGGCCCTTGGAAAAGGTTTGTCTCCTGTCTGGAATTGGGTTCTTCGATTGTAAGCCTCTGCCTCTTCTGTGCTGAAACAGCTGTATGTAGGCAGCTGGTGGGGAGTAGAGATCAATGGAAGCCAGGTCTCTAGAACTTTGTCCTTGGCAGTGTGGACCAAGGGGTGGATGAGTTGGACAATGAGATAAGAACAGTTGGTATTTCTTCTCTAGCCTCAAGTAAAAATGTGCTCCTCTGCAATAATCTGGACTAGAAGATTGTGTCTAGCAGTTATGAAACAATTCATAACGTAAAAGTGGCAAAGTTTCTGACATCCCAGTGCAGGTAATGAAATCCTTAAAGACGGTCAGAGTGTGGACACCATGACCGCATTATTGAACACTCATGCATGGTTCCTACCCACTTAGAAAACACTTCAGTGTTCAGGGCCCTCAACAAAAATCAAGGCGTATCCAAAGGTGAACCAGGAGATAGTATTCAGAAATACATCAGTCTCGGGAGAATTAGAAATTCACTAAATATGGAAAAACAAGTATCAAAAACTGGGTAAGCTTTGATTCTCTCCTTTGAGTGGAAGATTGTCTATTTTATATATGAGGTGCCATATCTCCTTAAAGTATACCTATCACCTAATAATCCTAATAATTGGAATTACTAAACTTCCCATAGACATGAGAAAATTCAAACAAAAAAATCTACTCATGCAGTTATGCCTTTACTGTAAGAAAAGTACCTACTAAGACTGCTATAGAAAGCATTTCTAAATAGGGAGATTTAAAATAAAAATGCTCCTGGAATTTGGAATCAAACAGATTGGGGTTTAGATATGAACTTGCTAGGAGGTCTGTGGTCTTAAGTAAGTCATTTGAACTCTCTAGCCTCAAAGTTTTCACTCACAAATGAAGCCTAGTGGTATTTTCCTAAAAGGGTTACAAGGATGATCAAATTAGATTATGTTTATAATGTTGGCAGGGTGCTTAGTACTAATAAATAGATGTTATACATAGCAGTCACAGGGATACAGTAATTACTATAATTATTGTCATTAAATTAAATTTCAAAATCTTTACTATGACCTACAAGGCCTTTCACCATCAGATGCCTCTTTGTAACCATGATAGCATCTGTTAGAGAGGGTTATTGCCTTCAAGCAAATGCCACGCCTCAGTCCCAAGTCTGTGGCTCTAACGAGATTTTGCACCCATGGGCAATGGAATATTGCAGGGAATATGATGAAGGAGCTAATCAGCTGACCTTAAAATAAACAACCGATCCTGGATTAGCCATGTGGAGCCAATATAATGTGGACCTACATGATCCTTAAAGGTAGAGGCAGGTAAGATAGTCAGAGACTCAAAACTTCACAGGGATTTAACCTGCCATTGCTGGCTTAATGATGGAGTGACTCACATGAAGAGTGTAAAAGCACAACTGAATCCCCCCTCCGAGGACACCCAGACTGGATGTCCAGATGGGTGCAGTAGCCTAATGACACTTTGGCTTTGGCCCTGGGAGACCCCCAAACAAAGAATTTACCTGAGCCTAGACCTCCAATCCCCAGACACTGTCAAATAATAGATGGGTGTTTTTTAAATAACTAAATGTGTGGTGACTATGATAGGAACAATAGAAAACTACCATATATGTCTACCACTTACCAAAACACACTTGAATATGCCATGCTCCTTCTGGGTCTTTGCACACATTGCTTGCTGTGACGTCTCACTCCAGCTCTCTTTTTTTAGAAATGATCTCACCATGTAGGTCAGGCTGACCTCAAACTCCTGACCCTCCTGCCTCAGCCTCTGGAGTACATAGGCGTGTGCCCTCATTCCTGGGCTCTCTCTCCAACTCTTCATCCTGATAACACTTCATCTTTTTGGTGGCAGTTGATTTCAGCTCTTGATAGAAGCTGTCCTTAAATTTCTTATCTAAGATGCCCTCCTCAGCTATTGTAGCCCAAAATCCTGTTGGTCTCTTTATGAGTTTCTGCCAGAGTTTATAATTATACTATCTCTTTTCCTGTTTCATTTTTCCATACTTGGCAATGGATTCAGCATATACTGTATCTCTGTAAATAGGGAATGACCGTGAATTAATGCTTTACTTCACTCAACCCTCATAAACACACTGTGAGGAATCTTCTGTTACTATCCTCACGTCATAGAATAGGAATAGGAACAGCAAAAGGATTGAGTAACATTCCCAATTCACACATTCAACCTTAGGATAACCCCAAAATTCACATTCTCAAGCTCAGAGCTTTTACCAGTATGAAAATACTGGCATTTGGGCAAGCCAGAAGATCTTATTCTCCAAATTCAGATACTTGGAGCACTCTAATCTGGTATAGATTCTTAAATTCAATACTGTTTCTTACACCTGTAAGTCGAAGCAGAGTCTATACATTAGAGCCCTAGAGCTGGCCTGGAAAAGTACTATAAACTAGATGGCTAGACGTAATTCCCTAGTGGGTCTAGAGGCTAGACATGCACAAGCAGGGTGCTAGCAGAACCACCTTCCTTCTGAAGCCAATATGGGCGAAGCTTCATTGGCTGCTTACCTCTGATGGATGGGGCAGTCCTTGGCTCTCCTTGGACCCCACCAGTGGATGCAACTCTCCCACCTCTGTATGCATCAGCACACAGCTTCTTCCTGTGTATCTGTGTCCTTCTTCTTACAGGGGCTCAGCCCCATTGGAACAAGAACCCATTCTGCTCCAGGGTGGGCTCACTAATCCCATGTGTGTGAACAAGCTCCCATTTTCAGATTCTCTGTGTTAGAACGTCAACAAATATTTCAAAGAATACAACTCAGCCCCCAACAGTCTCCACCCTGCACTGTGTGGTTTGGATGTTTATCAGTATACGGTGTGCTGTGTTCACATCCGTCCCATTCCTTTCTCTGCTGATGTGTGACTTGGCGTTACCAGGGTAGACCACGGTGGCTAAAGTCAGAGGTTGCTCCTGCTGCTGCAGAGACTGTGACAGGAGGGAGCAATTAGAGAGAAGGCTTGCTTGTGAAATCCAAGCTCTGTGTCCTCTTTACTTTCTCCTTCACTTCCTGCTCCATCCGTGCTCTCTGCCCAGACTCTTGGGTGGTCATTACAAGGGAGGCACAGGACGGCATGTGTAACTGTGCAAGTGTGATCACTTCCTTGAAGATTTGATTTTGCAAATGACATTTTTACAAAAGCATCTGCATGAATCTGGTTTCTTGGTGGTTCTAACTAGATACAAAAATAGAAACATGTACAGCAACTACCAAAATTAATGGAGCCAGATTATTAAAACACTAAAATACCCACTCCTTCCTCTCTAGCCAGTCACGACTCATATATGTTTTATTGTACTAGCAAGAGACCATTGCACAGCTTGAAGTGTGACTTTGAGGTCACTTAACACGAATTCTCCAACTGTTTCACAGCTACCACAGGGTAATTTGTGTGGAGCCTGCATATCTGCAAGGAAAAAAATATCTGTGCTTCAAAATTAGCCAGTCGAAATTTTCCAATAATAGAAACTGTAAGATGAAACCCATGAAATATGCTTTAGGGTATCAGCTATAGATTGGGACTAGAACAAAGGATCTTTGGCTAGTTAATAACATGTGCTCTATTCTTTGAGCTGATTGTTCCCACTCATCCCAGCCGTTTCCCCAGCCACTCACCACCAAAGGAAAGAAGCAAAATGAAAACATTCTAATATCTGAACCATATTGCTTTTCATGGAACCCTGGCATTTTGGTACATTCTGATAAGATAATATTTAGACCAGGAGATATTTAAATTTAGTATACGTTGGGCACTGGCAAAGGACGAGAGACTCTGCCCTTAACAATGCAGAGAGAAGCATTAAACCTTTGGAGCCTGGAAGTAGGGAAAGATGGAGAGGAAGGAAATAAGATGACCAGCTAATGAGAAGGCACTAGGGGGACACAGCCACACACTGGTTACATCAGTGTGAACCAAGAAGACAGCACTGTACACAAGTATTCCACAATACCTACCTTTGCCCTAATGATCTGCAGACATTTGCCAGGAAGGCCATAGGTAGGTATTCTCTTGGGATAAGGTTTGAGCCTTCATATCTGTCCCACCCTCCATTCTTCCTCAAGGTCCCTCAAGCACCCGAGTTGTGGCATTGTTCTACCTGGACCTTAACCATGCTTGCAAGAAAAGTGTCTCTGAGTTAGATTTCCAATGTCACTGATACTTCCTCCCTCACAAAAGTTAGTGTTTTCCCAGTCATTTGCAACACAAATTGCAGTGTTGTTACAGCAAGCACTGTTTTTACAGGAAACAAATATATTCAAAGACATTCATGTGACCCAATTCTGTGTTCAATAGATGATGCCTGTTTGGAACTTAGCTTCAGGTGTCCCCTAGGTAGTTTCTCATTCCGCTCTGTGGTGTTGCTGTCACGAGTCAAAACAAAATAATGGTTTATTCCTATGGTAAGGAAAGGACAATTGGAAAATCCATAAACCGTTTCTGTTTAGCTTAGAGGAAGCAAACTGATATCCATGAGAATAATCTATATTCTTGAGTTAGTTATTGGCAATTAGACTCAAAATTTACATTTTTTTAAAAAATCTGAATTTCCAGTTTTTCTTGTGAAAATCCAATGATATGATGAAGAAGGGGCTGTCCCAGTGGCCAAACCCCAATTCACTCCAATTCTCCATAATTCCCATTAATTTAACTCATTTTTTATTACCTTGCTGGCTCCTGTGGGCATTTGAGTTTCTGACCCTTGATTTTGTCTGTCTTTTGCTAAGGCCAATTTCTTGCTGTAAGGAAAGGCTTCTCTACTGATTAAAAGTTTTCAGGACATTAACCTAGATTTCCTTTAGTCACCACATGTGAAATTCAATACTTAAACTATCCCAAAACATCTTCAATTGCTATTCAAGTCAAATGCATTAACTTAAACAAGCAATGAACTTTGGCAATAGGAACCTGTGAGGAAATGAAGTTAGTGAACATAATTGCTCATCTCTGGATGATGCCATTAGTCAGTGTCCAAGTGCCAACATGTGGCAAATACTGTGCCAGTTCCAATTCCAAGGAGACTTGAGGTAGGAACATCTAAAGTTTCAGAAATCTCAAAGGAAAAGAAGGCAGAGCTGGCTGAGAAATGATAAGCGAATTTACTAAATGTCTACTTGGCATGCAGTGTTCTGCCAGGCAAGCCAGGAATCAGTAAGGGGTACAGGTGGTGATAGGTAAATGTTCCTTAAAGTTGATACTTAAATGTTTCCTTTTTTAAAATCACTGTTTTCTGTGGTTGGAACATGTCCCTCCGAAATTCTTGCATTGAAAACTTAATGCCCAAATTCATATGTTGGTGGTATTTGTAGATGGGGCCTTTAGGAGATAATGAGGGTTAGATAAGCCATGGGGGTGCAGCCCCTGTGTTGGAATGAATGATTTTCTATAAAGAGGAAGAGAAATCAGAGCTGACACACTTCCTTTTTCGTGTGTGATGCTCTCCTCCGTGCTGTGACACAGCAAGAAGACCCTCACAGATGTGGCTCCTTACCCTTGGATTTCCAGCCTCTAGAACTGCAAGAAGCAACCTTATCTTCTCTATAAATTATACACTCTGTGATAGTGAGTAACAGCAACACAAAGCAGAGTAAGATTCTGTGTTACTTGAAGAGTTTCTTTAAAGAGCTGGAGGGTGCCAAATGTACGCACACACATCCTGGCTGGGGCCGGGGGTGGGGAGGGAGATACTCAGAAACGGTTCATCATTTTCACTTCTCTGCATGAAGACAACAGCCAGTGCTGCCTGTAGAGTTTTCTCTGTGAAGCTTGATTTGAGTTTTCCAAGAGGAAAAAGATGCTTAAGTTATCGTACCACAGATTTTACCATTGTGACGGCAAAGGGGAGGGAACTGAAGAGTTTACAGTAGCCACTGAATGTGCTCTCATTTTCTAAATCCCTCCACTCCTAACCTGGAAGCAAGCTCCTCCACCACAGGTCCATCCTCTGGAAAGTCACATACCCCAAACTTCACCTGAAAAACTGCTGCTGCTCCTCAACAAAGGTACTGCATCTCTAAATACTAGATTTGAAAGAAGCAAACATCTCAGAATAAACATTAGTTTTTAAAACATCTATAGAAGCCTTTCTTGCACAATCTTCACTGAGACAGATGGTCTTGCTAAGCCTCAAAGAACTGCAAAATTGCCAGGTGTGTTGGCACAATCCTGCAATCCCAGCACTTGGGAGGCTGAGGCAGGAGAATGGCTGCAAGTTCGAGGCCAGCCTGGGCTACAAAGTGAGTTCAAGGACAGCCTGAACTACATTGTGAAACCTTATCTCAAAAAAACAAATTGTGTGTGTGTGTGTGTGTGTGTAATTGCAAGATTGTATTGAGTACCTACTGTGTGTCAGGTTATGAACTACCCCCTATGCCTATAAAAATGAAGTCACTGACTTGGGATTCAGTCCAGCAAGAGAGTCTGATGTAATAAATGCTTACAATAACCACATGTACAAAGTCCTGTGGGTATATTTTAGAAAACAGCATAGTGTATGTAAAACCTAGCTACTGCTGCAAAGTGTCCCCAAACTGAGACTCAAAGCTTCATTGATTTATGCTATTTCACAAGTTCAAAGGTCAGTCTAATGGTTCTGATCTCAGCTTGGCTTAATTATGGATCTATATTCATATGTTAGATGGTCAGTTGGGAAAATTTTGGCTGGGTCTCCTGGGCTAACTTGGCTCAGTTTTCTATGTGTCTCATTTTCCAGCAGGATCCTCTGGACATGTCTTCAGAAAAAATGCAGAGGATCAGGAGGAAAAAGTAAAACCAAAATTAATAATAATAATTGTCACATGCTTTCATTTAGGCCTCTGCTTGTCTCATTGGCAAGTCAAAGACAAGTCCAGTGACAACTTTGGAAGGGGTTATCAAGTTACAGGAAATGAGACATAGACATAGGAAGGTCATTGACGACTTAGGGGCCTTAATCCAATCAGTCTACTGCAATAGGAAAGGAAAAAATGATAATTGGGCAGTCTTCACAGGATACATGAACTTTTACAAAGTACAAGCAAGGAAAGAGTAGACCAAGTATAAGAGCAACAGAGGGGCTGAGAGTATGGCTCAGAATTCGACCATGTGCCTAGCACGTGCGTGGCTCTGCCTTCGATCCCCATTAATGCAAATAAATAAATGTGAAAGAAATACATTTTCTCCATGGAAAAAATAGATGGAAGAAAGAGAAAAGGGAACTACTTGCACAAGCAAGAAAAATGGAGACTTGAGCCATATTAGGACAAAGCAGTAAAAGCAAGAGGGGGAAAACTGAGAGGCATCTGGATGGCAAAAGCTATAAAAATGAATGGATGTCATAAGGGGAAAGGAAAGACCTGAAGTGTGTACACTGAGTACCTGAGTTGATGCAACTGTTAGGAACCAGGTCACGAGGCAAGTTTGGGAACAAAGAGAAAGTGAGGTCTGGTTTTGACATGTTGGTTTAGAGATACCCATCACAATCATGAAGCCGAAGAGTCTGCCATAAAAAACAAGAAAATTCTTGAAGACTAATGAACACTATTGAGAGCAGTCGTGGAAAGAACCATGAAATGCAGCCAGAACCTCTGGAATCTCTGCTATTCCTCTTATTAACCATGTGAAAATAAGAGGTTAAAGCAGAGAACAAAATACACAATGCAGAGGGTTATCAATTGTTCATTTCCCGAGGCTCCAAATTCTTGTCTTTGCTCTTTCTGGATGGCCACACATCCCCTCAACCAATATCACCTTGTTCATTTTTTTAAACCAGCTGCACCTATAAAATCTCAGAGACAGGGTCAGATCCAGGTATGTAAAGAGATGTGCATTTCATCTGCAGGTTTCATAAATCACCTGGGATCATTTTTGTATTAAGTAATATTCAGATAAGCCACTGCTGTCCTTTCTTCCCTTTAAACCTTTAAGTTTCTGTAATTCTACAAATAACTTTTAACTATTTTGCATTTATATGAAGATCCATTTCTACACTAGTATTTCATCAGGAAAAAACTTGATTCAAATAACTTTTAGATGTGATTTCCAAAAGGTTATTGAGTACATATGATCTGACTAGATTTGAATGTTAAAAAGTTTTCAAAGAAATACATGTACAGCTTACATTAAGAGCATATGGAAAAGCAGAGGGTCAGTATATCAGTCACTGGCCCCAAGGAATCCCTGCAGGAATACAAATACTTCAAGAATTTAGGTTAATTTGGGGACAAGAGTATGCAGAATTAATAAGTCATCTTTGGAGGAACCAAATCTGGCAGACCAGTCAGAGCTGAATGGGACTGAAACTGATTTGGCTTTGAGGGAACAGAAAGATGTAAACTGAGGGAAAGAAAGAAAATAGTGCAGAACTGATACGGTAGATGGTCCATTCTGTGCAACTAGAATGAACAGCTGATCAAAGGTAGAATTCTGAGACCATGGACAGCTCCCTAAATTACAGGCAAGACTGTACTCATTAGCATGGCCTTTACAGCTCTCTTCAACCTGTTCCTTACCTCTCCCACACTCTCTCCTTACTCTGGGAAGACAGGCCAACTTCATTATCCTGCCAGCCGACCGGACCTCACAACTAAGGTAGGCATCAGCCAAACTGTGGGAAGTGGATAACAAAGAATTTGGTTCTCAACGCTTGCTATACATTAGTATCACCTGGGAACACCTGTCAGACTTATTTGTTTTTAATATATCTGTCCTCCTCCTCCAAAAGACAGAGGACAGATATAGTAAATTCTTTGGAATCAGAGTCTAAGTCTAATGCAAGTCCGTGGAGACTGCAGTGAGAAAAGCCGACATTTGTTTTGTGATTTTAATGAGTCCGATAATGATTGACACCTCTCTACAGAAACATGATACACAGGTCACAGAAAGAGTCACGCATTTCTCCTCCAGGTGGCAGATTAATGACTGTTTGAAAGCTGCCACCTTCAAGAGGCTGCAAGTATCATAGCAAGACACCACACAAGAATAAATTTAATGATTCTCTCCCAATTTTTCAGAAACTTGTAGGAAGATACGCCTGGGCTGTGACTCGGCTGTATTTCTATGCAGTAATATTCCAAAAAAGGGAGGTAAGATCCTTGCTTTCCCTTTTAAGGGCACTCACATGGGGGTAGATTTGTAAGCAGGGCAAAACAGTCAAACAGTCTGCATGCAGGTAATAGCCGACTGCTCATAGGAATCCCCAGGGACCCAGGTCACAAAGATGAGTGCAAGGACAGCCTCTCCCACTAGAAGGAGGGTGTCACAGAGCATCTTCAAAACCATACTGAGGCCTGAAGGCTTGCTAGAAGCACTCACAGAACTCAGAAATGATATTATGCTCACCATTGTGACTGTTTAAAGCCAAAGGCCTCTGATAACAACCTGTGGGGGTAGAAGGTGCCCAGCAGAGTCTGGCAGAGGTCACGGGCTCCAACCCATCTCCTCCCCAATGAATCCATTTGCACAGCATGCAGTTCTCCCAGAAACAATGAGTAAGAGCACACATGGAGTCCTGCCAACTAGAGAAGCTTGCCAAGCCTTCCCATCCGAGCTCTCCCAGGGGTAAGTTGTGTAGGCATGAGGACCAGGGTGACTGACCTCAGTGACTCAGCCTCCAGAACCTTCCAAGGTCAAAAGACCCGCCTTCCCACAAATCACATTAGTACTACAAACCACCTGGATTGCTTCGGGGCCAGCGGTAAACAGAGACTGCTGTTGAGCCAGGAACCCAGAGCCTTGCAGGTTATCACCAAGGACAGGGTTTGCTGAACTTAACCTTTCACTGCACAGACAGGGCCAACCTGGGTGTCCTCTCAGGTCTGCTTGCTGGACAAGTGTGCTTGTCTTTCCACACATGGAAGGAACCCCACTCTGGGACTCCCACACCCTTGCTGTCACAGCAAAGGCCAAAACCGAAGCCTAAGCACACCTGACTTTGAGCTCTCCATTTAACATCTGATAAAGTGCAATGCTTTGCAGTCCTCTATGTCACAGCAGAGGGCAAGGTATGCGCAGAAAAACAGGAATGAAACACTCATGTCATTCAATATTTTATAGACTATTAACCTTCTAATGAACATCTGGAGAAGTCAAGAAATAATCTTTAGCCTTGAAATATCTTTATCCTTCAGTGTTTTCTTTTCCTCTTTTGTGTACTTGACTAATAGATATTTGTTTAAAATATCCAGAAATAGCATGCAGAGCTTTGAGGAGTACTCAAACACAAACCAAAGTATCCCAGTACAATTCTCCTTAAAAAGAGACTAATATAATATCTACACAGGATCTAATTCCTCAGATTATACCCTGTGGGTGAAACCTCTGTTATTTTATTTTTCAACACTAAACGCCAAAACTCTTTAGCTGTCTTTTTGCTGCCTAAACATTTGCAAATCAGATGTGTGTTCTCTGACCCTGGTTGATTTCTTGGTGTCTGTAGTACTTCACCAACAAGCAAAGGCAACTTTTCAATATGTTAACAATCCTTCCTTTTTATGGGTGATGGGAAGAATCAACCTCTCCACTCAGAGACCTGAACAAAAACTGAAAGTTTGCTATAAACCTGGACCCTTCCACACTGCACCTGAGCCCGGGCCAAATCTATACAGGCATCCACAATGTGAATGGATGAATAAGAGGGACTGGAAGAGCTCTCAAGATCTTCCTGGGCCTGTCACACATTTCTCCCAGAGTGGTCTCATGCATCTGTTATGTGCTTGAAGTGTTTACTTACTTGCTAGCAAAAAAGCTACTTAAGGGCTAGAAATATAGCTCAGTGGTACAGTGCTAAGGTCCTAAGTTCGATTCCCAGTACCAAAAAAAAAAAAGGCTACTTAAATTCTAAGTTTAAACCCTTGTTGAGCTCACACAGATTTTTTTAAAAAGTAAGAAAGAAAGAAAAAGGACAAAATGTGTTGACAGAGCCCTATAGGAAAAGCACAAGACTAGAAGTGTCCTGAATACTTTTGTAACCACATTGCTGTCACTTTGTGCTGGGAATGGCTTACTACTCATGAGGAATATTCAACTACAAAAGCTATTTAATGTGGCTTTGGTAATAAGGTTTATTGAGAGCATAATAATAATAATGTGTTTATTTGAAAAACAATTATGAGAAAGATGTTCCCTGCTATAGACCTTGGATATTCTTAAAAATGCTCTCTTCTTATTGTCCCTTCTCTCCTCTCAGTAACATCCAGGCTTCAATTCTTGTTCTGCTCCTCACTTTTCAGGCTTTTAATCCTGTCTCTTTTCTTCTCCTTCCAAGTTCTCATTCATTTAGTATCCACTGATGCAATTCCTGCCCCCATGGAGCTTAAATTCAAAACAGATCATTAACAAAATAGAAATGCAAATTAAGTATATTAGAGAAAAATAATCCAAAGCAAAAGGGACAAGAAAGTGCCAGAGGGTCAGACAAAACCTTTCTTTTCTTGTGTTCTTTTTGTTTTCCTCTGTACTTCCCAGCTGTTCCAATGTGCTGATTCATCCTGACCTGCTACTGGGAGAAGGCAAATTCTATTCCTTTCTCCTTTGCCTTCCTGCTAATACGCACAATGTACCTATGATAATTAATATTTAAGTGGACACTTCATATTATTTCTTTTATCCTCCAAACAATGTATTTAAAGAAAAGCTTCAGAAAAATAAATGATTAAATAGTTGCTAAATAAGATGACAAGAATCTTGAGCCCAAGTTCTCTGAGGCCAGCTCACGTGGACATCTATACACATGGTCACTTCCACTGTTTAACACACGAAAGGAAAACACAGTAGGAATGCTAGATCTAGTGATAGAGAGAAATGACTCAGAAAAATGGTCAAAAGAATCATCCATGAAGGCAAACAAGTAAATTGTTTTGGTGCCTGCTATGGCACCAAAATGTGCTGAATATACTGAGTGTCTATACTGAGTGTCTCTTACGTGCTAAACACTGTTTTAAGTGCCAAAAGTTGTCTGCTATGCCCGTGAATAGGATACAACAAAATCGAATCAATATTCAGGAAAGGCTGAGGAATTCATGTTTTAAAAGTGAGAATGGTTATCATATGAATAATTACATCATGGGTCTATTAACTTTAATAGGAGTCTAGAAAAATTGCTGATCTATAGGGAGGAAGGAGAACTAAACGGCATAGTGTCAATAAACCAAACTTAGATCCAAAGGCAAAAAAGACAGAAAGGGAGAGGTTATCGAAGGTGCCTGTCATTGCCTTCATGGTAAACTCGGTAGGGGGCATGGCAGTGGCGCAAGCTGTGGACACACCCTGAAACCCTGAGCGAGGCGTGTCACAGAAAGAAACCATGGAGCAGTGGATCAAGAATCAGACGTAACAGTTTCTGATGCTGACTCTCTCACTTAGCGGTTTTGTGACCTTTATCTATAAAATGAAGTTAATAATACTCACCCACGGGGTTGGAATTGCATAAGGTCACAAGTGTGAATGGGGTAGCAGGTGGGTGACTTTTTTTTGGTCAGGAAATTTCCAACTATAGGGAGTAGAAATGCAACACAAAAGGTTATTCACCACATGAGTAAAAGTGCAGGACCAGCATCTCAGATCTTTCTGGAAGCGAGGATTCAACTGATGTCCCCAGGATCCTCATTGTCTCCATCACTGGCTATGCTGTCATGATCCCCAGGTTAAAGATGCTTCCTTGGAAGGACTCAGTGGTACCCACTGGCTCCAGACACATCAATACAATTTGGCAGGGCTCTTTTACCGTCATTTTCCCCAAAGTCCTAACAGGGCCTTGCTAGACCCTAAATAGGGTCACAGAGCACATCTGAACCAGCTATTGCAAAAAGAAATTCAGGGTTCTGATTTTCTTAACTTGGCTCTTCAGCCCTGATGGATCTCCACACCCTGCAGGGGAGAAGGAGGAGGATGTCCCAGAGGAAAACCCGGAACACAGTTATGACAAGGGAGCATGGAGATGACAGAACCACACAAAATCCAGCAGTGTGTGTTTCAGTTAGTAGTTGTTACATCCAGATCTGCTGGATTTGGAAAAATAGACCTGAATAGATCAAAAATAGAATATAGAACATGGCTCCTATGCTACCACACTAACCATGTTTTCTAAATAATGTTTTTTTCTGCACAAAAATGTAATAATATCCATACTGTCTTCTCTGAACAGAGAAAGCCCACTCATCCTTGTACTTCTGCAAAAAATTCGTCACTTTGAAAAACTCATTTTTGCTTGGTGCATGAGCTAGGAAGAGGATATTGGAGCATTAATATTTAGTGCATGCACCTAGTGATGACCCTGTATGCATAAATATGCCTTAGCATCTCCATTTATATCTACATCAAGGAAGAATTAAATTATGATATACTGCTGTGAAGAGATGAAATGAAACACCAGACACATATTAAACTTAAAGAATAGAAATGAACCCACAACACAAGAAAATTTGGAGTCCTACATACTCTGCTTTGCTGAGTATGAACCTCTACGCTTTCCTGTCTGTTTCTATTGACTAGTTGGAAACTTAGTAATATATAAAATTAATAGTTTTTTACCTTTTGCTTTGCCTCAAGTACTTGGCCCAGCAAGTTCCTCTAAGTTCCACATCCTCCTTTTTCTAGCACCCAAACCCTCTTTTTCTTTATATTCTGAAAGGGGAAAGTGCTGTCTACATTAGCTGTTTCTACTTTCTCACCCCACTCCATGCAATTCATTTTCATCCTATGAAAACATAGTTTCTGTCTCTACCACACAGACACTGGCCTCTAATAAGCATTCTCCATCTGACCCTTTCCAGTCCTTGTATTATTCCATTTGCCTATAGAGGACTTTGCTTTTGAACTTTACCTGCCTTGAATTCCATTTTACCCGTCTCTCTTAATCTGCTCTTGACATCTATGGATATGTGGTCTCCTTCACAGCCATCTCCTATGCCATCTACCTTTCAACATGATTTTCCTGGATTGGTTCTTAGTTTCCACATTCTCCCTGTATCCTATGTTTTCATTTACCCCTGATGTAATGATCACCCCAAAATCTTTAAATCTACCCCACTAACCCCACTGGACTATCCCAGATTTGCATGGACCATAAAGAGAGGAAAAAGAATCTTGAAAAGAGCCCTAGGAAATGGCAATATCCAAAAGATGGGCAGAAGAACAAAACTACTAAGGAAAGTCAGAGATATCTAATGAAAACCAGGGGTGAGTGGCATCCTGGCAGCCAAAGCAAGAGAAACTTCTTAAGAAGAAGGAAAAAAAAGGCACAATGAGGTTACATCTTCAGCAAGATTGAGGGAAACAAGGAATTAATACTTTCTCTTTAAATTAACAGCTAGAAGTTCTTCAGTGATCTTGACAAGAGACATCACAGTGGTTAGAATAGAAGCAAGGCTGATAGATTCAGGGGTAAATAAGAAGTAGGAAGATGAGTATAGAGAACATGAATCATTCTTCTGAGAACTCGACTGGAGAAGGAAAACAGCTAAGCAGAGCTCATGAGGGCTGTAGGACCACTGGTTGATTTGGCTGGTTCAGCAGTGGGTGGTAGTTTTCGAACTGGAAGACAGCTGAAGCCGTTTGTTCAAGGAGAAAACACAGCGCTCTATCAAAGCTTTTTTTAATCTGGGAATTGGAGAGGGCAGAGAGGATATTAATGATGGATGAACTTCCCACCACTGCCACTGTGCCTTATCAACAAATATCTTTGCATTAACTTCACCGTTTCATTACTCATGCCTTAGATAATCCCCCACTGGCATGAGTTATAATTTCATCCTCATGGAGGTACACACCTGTAATCCCAGGTCCTGGTGAGAAAAGACCGCATCCTGTATATCCTTGTGACCTGAGTCCTCCCTAGGACAGAGTAGGTACTGCCTGTCTCAAAAGAGGGAGGCAAAAAGGAAAGGAAGGAAGAAGAAAGAGAACACAGGAAGGAAGGGAAGGGAAAGAGAAAAGACAAGGGACATAACAATGAGTCTGAATGCTTAATGTACATACTCTGAATTCTCAGATCATGAGAATCTTTCACTTTTTAAGAAATGCCTCCTATGTCACTGATGACATGTATAAAAAGTGCGGAGTTAAGAAAATGTTCAATTCATTCAATCATGAAACAGGTCGTTAGTGTTTATCTGTAACGTATAAACAGATGTGGGTCTGTAAGATGTAAAACAGATATGGGTCCTTCCTCAAGGAGACGATAGTCTAAATGTAGGATGTATTTTCTACTTATTGTGGGGGACATAAAACAGAGTATGATTTTAGGCCATGATGAAAATAAAAGGAGGTCTCTTAACTAAATGGCTCTTCTTGCTTCTCTCAGAGCCTGGACCTAAGGTATAAATGCTATGCAAGCAGAACACAGACACTGCGGAGTTGAACTATTTCCTTTTAGTGAAGTCATAAAGGAACGGTAACCATTCACTCACTTCAAGTGTTCCATTTGTGAAGCAAAGCAGTTCATTTCTCTCTGGTTTCTAAAAGGGACCTCATTTGGGTTACTTACCAGTATCCACGTACTGAGAAAAAGAGGGATAGTGAGCGAGATACCTCACATGAGCAGCTGTTGGTAAACACTCAGCTTCCACATCAACGCAGGAAACCGCATCAAGTGTCACACCATTTGTCATTTTAATGCAGTAATATAACCGCAAGATTACAAAGTTAAATTTATGTAAATCATGTTTTGGAAATTACTGGAGCAGACTGTGGGGGCTGTTTGTACTCAATCTGCTAATGAAAGGACCCATCTCACCAACAGAAAATCAAATGAAAGAAATATTTTTGCTGTGTTTCCTTTGGTCTATTTTGAAGATGCAAAGAATTCCATTAAGAATTTTCTCCCCAAAGGCTTTAATTTGAAAGAAATGGGGAGGAGGAGAGATGCCTCTGTTCATCCACTGTTAAAAATGCCACCGTGGGAGTTGGGCGGTATTCTCTTTAGTTTATTGCCTATCTGGCAAGGCTGGGGATATTTTTGTTCCCAACTGATTGATCTATCAAGCCCCCAATGTTTTCCAGGAACCATAGATTACAGGCAATCCTTATGAGGACCATTTTCCTGCTTTACGACTCTAACATTCATTTCCATAGATGGCAACATGACTAATGACGATGCCTCGCATTTCTGTAACAATTGACAGTTTCCAGACCCTTTTCACATTCATCATCTCATTTGATTTTCATGACAACTCTGTCAGGTCTTCAGGGCAGAAATTATAATTCTTACATTACACATAAAGAAAAGTAGCCCAAGGCTCAGAGGAGCGTCCCCTCCCCAACCTGGTAAATGGCGAACTTGTGACCATTTCTGATTCTGATTTCAGTGTTCTTCCCATAGACAGTTTCCCAACATTTGTTCTACAGAACCATAATCATGAGTGTTACACTATGAAAAAACCATTTCCTATTAAATGTCCCTTGTGTCGGATGAGTTTCAGTGTAGGAGGCAGAAACCATTCCAAGCAGAAAAGGAATTTAACATGGGGAATTTGATGATTACAAAATTTTTTGAAGGGCTGGAGAAGCAGAAGTCAGAGGCTACCCCAGGCTACTTAGCTCAAAGATCCCTTACCACAGCTGCCTAGAGAAGTCTGGAAGCTTCCATCACAGGATAAGGCCAACCTGCCTATAAACACAGGCTTTGTTTACCAGCATCAACTAGAGCAGGAAAATTGTCTGTATTTGACTCCCTTTTTCCAAAATTCATGTGAACACACAAGATAGGCAGAAAAGAATTTTTATCCAGAACCTTAGTTATAAGGGATGCTGTGAAATGTCGTTTTTAGGTACAACGGAGTTAGTAGTGCCAATCCTAATCTCGATCATATCTCTTTTAAAAATGCATAGAGCTCATTAACATTGTCAGGCTATTAAAAATTCTACAATAAAGGGAACTATTAAACTTTAACCTTGCTAAACTCAGCTTTTCCCAAAATTACTTGACCAGGAAACTTCATCCAGCAGCTGCTCGTTATGCAGAGCACACTGAGGGAGAAGTTGCACCTCAGCAGGCTGGAGGGGCCATAACGCAGTGTTCACACTTGTGCACCAACGTGTCAATCAGACAGCCAAGAAACGTAAAATCAGTGAGCATCTGCTGCAGCGTTTGGTAGTGCTGGAGCAGCCACCATGCTGCACACATGTGAGGCAAAGTCCTTGTCCTTGGGGTCACTTCAGCATAGCTGAGAAAAGTATTCATAGACTTCAGAAACATAAGACCCCAGAATGAATACTAAATGCTCAGCACATTAGGTCTAGTTATTGCTGCAGAATGGAAATTATAACCTGTCAGTGGAAGTCAGCTCCTGTCATTGGAGATTTCTGAACAATTGAGTAGTGGGTAAGTCAAAGTGTTGCTATAGACAGGCCTCACCATTCTCTCTCACATCTGCACAAGTTACAAAACGGTTTTTTGGTGAGTCCTGTAAGCGCTTGAGTCTGACACACACAGGTAGGCATGTGCAGGCAGAGGAGTGGGGAAAGGTGGGTTTGGGCTGAGCTTCAGAGAATGAATGGGAACAGCATTATCAGCAGTATTTCTCCTGGATTTTGGAGAAAGTATTCATTTTACCTGTGTCGGTAGGCATGACGTAGCTAGAGTGGATGCTCAGTCAGTTATCTGGGCTTCATTCAGTGCTTGGGAAACGTGCCTCTTTTGCAGTGGAAAATTTTCTAATGAGATAAGAATGCTAGCGTAACTAGGAGGACAGAGAAGGCAGTCTCAACTGTGAAGAAGGGGAGACTGTATCTCTCCACAAAGTAAAGAAGATAAGGAAGGAGAATCCAGAGGTTTTCCTCTTGTTGATCAGATATAAGGTTATTGTATCACATCATTACAGTGTGGCTTCTGCCACGAATAAACAGATCTTTTGTGCATTCAAACTCAGCTCTGAGCAATGTAAGTATAATATAATCTCCCATACAACCACATTTGTAAATATTATCCAGTAATAATTTCCTCTGTTTTTGTTTCCCCCCTGTGTATTCATGTTGAGGAATTCCTATACTTGCAGTCTGTCTTTAAAAATAAAAAAAAACGCATTCAAAGAGAAACTCATCTTCGGAAGGACTTTTAAAAGCCTTAAAGAATGTTAATTTAGGGAACATGAAAATGGATATTTTTAAACACAGTGGTAGTATTATAGAGAGCCATAAGAAGTGGCTTTAAGAAGGTGAAAGTAAGATGAGTGAAAAACTCTTCAATATAAACTCTGTGTACAATATTGTCGGAATTATTTTCAAAGAGATCACCATGGAATAAGGAACTCCTCACTGTCACTGTTGTCTAGCTGCTTTTGCAGCCTAATCAACACTGAAATATTTGAAAACCAACCTTGCCATTCATTGTCTTCAGAATGAGTAATTAGCATGTGTTTTGGAAACACACACACACATGCACATAATCTTTGCCAGCTTCCTTAAAGCTGAAACCCTCATTAATGACAGTGGTGATCCCCAAGGGACTCACCCCAAGTGAAGGGAAAAAAAATGGGTGTAAAGTGTGGAGCTATGGCTTTCTGCACCTCAGGTGTCAGCAGTTTGTTCCCCTCGCAAATATTTGTGGGGCACCTGCTAAATGCCAGGCAGGGAGCCTAAGTAACAGGGGCTCAGTATTAGGTACAGAGACATGTTCCTGACAACAAGGAAACAAGCAAATGGACACATCATTTTAAGTGATGGAGAACAATAACAGGAAGCAGAATTCTACTAAGGAAGGGCTTCAGAGTTGGTCTCTCCGAGGAACTAACACTTGGGCTGAGACAAGAAGAGGCCACTGGTTGAAGGTGAAAGCTGTAGTAGGAAAGAATTCAGCAGTGAATTCAGCCTATGACGAAGCCACTGTGGGCGAAGCAGATAGGAGCCTATGATGGAGTCTCCACGTCACTCTGGGAATGACAGAAAGTCACCAAAAGGCTTTGAATGAGTCATCTCGGAATAACCATAGCCTGGGTGGCCTAAACAACAGACAGTTGTGGAAACTGGGAAGTCTCAGATCAAAGTTCCTTCCTATTGTGTGCTGATGAAGCCTCTTCCTGGCCTGAGAAACCGTTTCATCCTGTATCCTCACGGCCTCTCCTGGGCACCAGTATCTCTTCTTGTAAGGACATTAATATTATCAGGTTAGCACCACACTTAAGACTTCATTTAACCTTAGTTACTTCCATAAAGACTCTACTTCCAAACACAGTCACACTGGAGATGACTCATAAAAAAAAGCAGAAGCAGAAGCAGAAGCAGAAGCAGAAGCAGAAGAAGAAGAAGAAGAAGAAGAAGAAAAGAAAGAAGGAAAAAAAAAGAGTTTTGACAGAACACTGACCTAGGCCAAGGTAGAAGTGATGCATAGAGAAGAGATGTGGGAAGGAACGAAGTTGCCAGGTCTCAAATAAGAAGTTTAATATTTGAATAAAGAGAATGAATAATATTTGATTATTAAAAGGAAAATTGGAGCCATGGCTCCTTTAAGTGACTTTTTAAAACAATATCATTTGAAAGGGACATTGTGTGTGGGTCCTTACATGGCAGTGCTTCAGAATGGTTCTGATCATCAGTCTGTGTTCTCGTATTATTGTTGTGATTCATAGTCACAAGGAAATCCAGGAAGGTTCCAAGGTTTAGTTAAAACATGCAAATAAGAATGCAAATGTTTATTGAAATATGTATTAGGTTCCTATTTCTCTGTAACAAATCACCACAAAATTAGCAGCTTAAAACAACACCTGTATACTTTATCTCCTCCTTTCTATGGGTCAGGAATCCAGATGTGACTCATCTGGGTCCTCTGCTCAGTCTCCTAGGTAGGAACCAAGGTATCAGTTGAACTTAGCTCTTTTCTGGAGCTTGGGGTTCTCTTTCCAACTCATACAGTGGTTGGCAGAATTCAATTTGTGGTATTCTTATGACTGAGGTTCCTGTTCTTTGTTGACCACAGCTGGGTGCCAGTTTCATGTCCTAGAGACCATCTATAGCCCTCCTTTTAAGAGATCAGCAAGTAGGTAAGGCCCACCTGGTAATTTGTCTTTTGATTAATACTTAAGAACTTTGGCTACATCTGCAAGGTTTGGGAGGGAGGGTTGATTAGTTTTGTGGTGTCTTTTTTGTTGGAATGTTGCCATCTGACATAACATGATTGCAGGAATGCTGTCCTCATTGTTGTCACTGGCTACCTCAGATGCAGCAAAAAGGAACTAGACAAGGGTGAAGATTTTTAGGAGTCATTTTATGCTATCCACCACAGAATACTATTGAATCATTACTCACTTTATCACAATCCCTTGCCATCTAATTTTCTACAATATGCCCTGTAGTTGTCAAACTCACAAAGGTTGAAACTTAAATAAAATATTAAAAGTCAATCTGTTGGCTGGAAAAAGAAGCTGCTTCCCAGTGGCTGTGCCTGCAAAGGTTGTTAAAGACCATCTCCACATTTTCTGTATTACTTTCCACTAGGAGCTGTACTTTGGAGTTAGTGCTTCCAACTTCTGTGTTTTCTTCAAGATTCCTGCTAGCTCACACTTGTCCCTTAGTGACACACAAGAGCACATCTCTCTATTAAAAGGGACACTCTTTCTTCCTAACCACACAGGGCGTCTCTGTAACTTGAGTTTAACATGCATTCCCATCTTCTCTCTTTGTATTTTTTTCTTTGAAATTTCCAACGCAGCTTCTCCATTTTCTCCTTGCCTAGTCTCATGCTGTTCTCTTGGCATGGAATGCCCCATCCTTACAAGTCTAAATTCTGGTCCACAGAATCCACTTCAACATCCAGCTCTTTCCTGCCTCCCAGTCTCCAGAAGACCAGTCTTCAAAGTGTGGGGCTGGGGGTACTTCCTTTCTCAATTGTATAACAACACAAGGCAGATTTTCTCCGTATACTTTAACCAAAGTAGCTTATCACAAGCAGTAAGTCTGACATTAAGAAGATTTGTTTAAAAAAGTAAAACAAGGCCATTTTTTTGCTTAGTTTTTTAGTTTGTTTTGAAAGTGCCAAATACAAAACAAAATTGACTAAGGGTTTGTAGAATCTATTGCAATAAAGAAAATGCTTTCACCTACATCTACAAGTGTCCCCAAATCAAACAATAAATACCTTTTCTTATATATCATCACCTTATCATGGGGAATACATTCCAATACTCCTAGTAGATGTTTGAAACCACAGACAGTATAGAACATTATAAATATAGAAACATAGGAACATCTCTATGCACACACACACCTATGATAAAGTTTGACCTATAAATTAGGCACTCCAAGAGATTAATAATAGGAGATAACCATAAAATAAAGCAATTATGATGCTCTGCTGTAATAAAATTGCCAGCATTGCTTTGACAGCATTGTTCAACAAGATAAGGATTGTTTGAGTGACAGCACTATAATACTGCAAGGGTCTATCTGATGACCAAACTGACTACAGCGGGGGAATGTGTTTCAGATATACAGAGCAAAGAGGTGGCATCCACAGTACAAAGTGGGAAGGCTATTTCACCACCTTATTCACAATTACAATTTAAAATTTATAAATTGGTTATTTCTGGAATTTTCCACTTAATATGTTCAGACCATGGTTGACCCTAGATAGCTGAAACTGCAGAACACAAAACCCAGGATAAGGGGTACTGCCATTTGGGATGGCGGGAAGCAAGGCTCACAGAAACTGCATAGGGAAAGAAGACAAGCAAGGAAGGAGAGCAGATGACAAAGCAGGGAACTTCGGGAAGAAAAGTTCCCATTTGTGGCTTCTCAGTTCTCAGAAGGAGACACTTAACAAGGATGTTCCCTGCCATGTGCTTCAGTGCTTGCACAACCCAGGGAGCAAGCTGAACTTTAGGGATGAGGAGGAAGACAGGAGCCTGACTGCAATTTGATCAAGCCCAGTAGAGCAGAAGAAAGAGAAAGGAGACAAACTCCTGCAGCTACAGTGATCTGATTCTTGACTGAAGAGCCAAAAGCATACTATTGGAGGGGGAAAAATGCTTTTTTATCATGTGGTGCTGGGAAAACTAGTTATCCATATGTAGACTTAAACTACATTCTTATCACTTATCATGTACAAGACTCACTTCAAAATGGATTAAAGACCTAAGTTTGAGAGGTGAAACTTTGAAACTACTAGAGGAAAACAGGGGAAACTCTTAAAGTCGTAGACATGAGCAATGATTTCTTGACTAAGAATCCCATAGCAATTCACTGGAAAATAATAGCAAGAACCTACATATGGGACTACATGATATTTTAAAGCTTCTGAAGAGCAAAGGAGATAATCAACAGAGTGAAGAGACAGCCTACAGAAAGGAAGGACATATCCATGTTACCCTTTTGACAGAGGATTAATATCTAGCATATGTAAACAACTCAAAACATCTAACACCAAGAAATCAAAAAGCCCAGTCAACAAACTGACCAATAAACTGAGTGCTTCTCAAAAGAAAACATACAAATGACCATTACATGAAAAAAAAATATTCAACATATTTCCTCATCAGGGAATTGCAAATCAAAACTGATTGAGATTCCATTTCACCCCAGGTAGAATGACTGCCATAGAGGACAAAGATAGACTAATAAAATATTGTTTAAATGTCTCAGGTTTAAGTCTTATATGGTGAATGTCAAGAGATGTAACACATATAAGTAAAATTTCCTTGGGATTCTAGATAATATTTAAGAATATAAAGGGCTCCTGAGACCAAAACGTTCAAAATGAAGTGCCCTACATCACTCACAACTGTGCCCATTAATGATACAGTGCTGATGGAAGTTAGGTTTTTAGTTCAGTACTCTCCCATCACAGATGAGGTCGTATTTACAGTGGCTGTGTGACTCGCTCTAGGTTAACTAATGAAAAACATCACCGATACTAAAACACTGAATTCCTTACTCTAGAGCCTATGCTTTCTCCACTATTACTATTCCATTTTCACAGACGGTGGTCTGTGGGGTTTTGAACATGTGAGACTAAATCTCTGTTGTGTACTTCTTTCATAGGTTTCAGAGCACTTGACACCATTCATTCCTAATAGCCACATGATAAGTGCTCAAAACTACTGGGAGATAAATAGGTCAGGAAGGAAGAATTGAAAGAAGGAAGGAAGCAATGAGGAAGGAAGGAAGGGGAGAAGGGAGAGATGGAGGGAAGGAAGACTTCCTAGACCCATACCCTCAAAGCCATCAAAGCCATTGCCAATAGTCATATAACACCCACCCACTGATCTCTTGGTTTTTATTTCCAAGAGTTACCTCTTGATAGTCTGGAAAATGTATTTATTTATACCTTTCATAAGCAGAATATCACAGAAACATCCAAAATCTTCTGAAAAGTTTGCTCTGCAGCCGAAGAGGCCACAGATGCTGTATGACTCGTCACCACCCTGGTGTGCACAGCCTCCTGTGGGCCATGACAGGAAGTCCCTGCCTTGCTCCGTCTCACTCTGTGCCATGCATGCTGTGGCTTCACAGGTTCTAGACTCCTAGGGTGGCTCAACTAGACAAGAGGGAAAAGAAGGACAGCATAGTGCATCGATTCAATTAAGAAGTACACTCGGGGGCGATGAAGCAGAGATTCAATGAGGAGCCATGGCCAGGAAAACAGATGGTAACACTTAGTCTGCTCTTAAAAAGCGAAAAGAACAACAACAACAAAAACCTATTGATCTTTTGGGAAAAAGGAATGAAGAGCTAGGAAATATTAAGGGAAAGTATAATTTCTTAACAAAAGAAAAGCAACCTTTTCTTGTGTTAAAGACATACTCTTGCAAAGGGCTATCCAGATTTAGTTCTGTCATCAAGAAAAATAACCCAGACCTCAGTGTTAGAAATTGGGATGTAAAAGTGGGAGTCTGTGGGTGGAGTGATATTAGCTTAACCGTGATTGTCGGCCACTTCATGGCCACTAATGAGGGCCTCGGGGCACATCCACAATGTGTGGGAGGTGATCCAATGGTCATTTGCTTTCCTTCGCAAGTCTAGGCCAACTGAATTTGGCCAAAATTAAAGCTGGCTCTAAGAAACTACACATAGCTTGCACATCTACCTTATTCCTCCACTGTCTTACTCAGTTCACGTGGAATTCCAAAAATTGTCTCGAATCCACACCTCTGCTGTCCAGTGTTCCTCTCAGACACTGTTGCTCATTGTATCAGTTAAGATCCAGTCAGGGAAATAAAATTCCAGGCTCTGAATAGAGAGAATTTAATAAGGAGAATTAGTTATAAAGGTTTTGGAAGAGCAGAGAAAGCTAATTAGGGAATAATACTGCAACCCACAGATGAACATTAGAGGGAAACCACTGTCACCTCCAGAAGGAGGAGGCATTGCTAATGCTCATAACAGCCAAGGAGAAAAGGAACCATAAAGAATGCCCTGCAGGACCTGGGACCATAGAGCACAGGACTGCCTAATGGGTCTGTCCAGGAGTAGCTGACACCTAAGAGGACAAGCATTGCTGATCATGTCCCAACCAAGCAGAGAAAGATGAGGGGAAATACCCTAGCTTCTCTTTCCTCTACCTCTCTGACCTCCCTCCATATTCACCCACTGGTTCAATCCACACAAAAGACATTTGGGAAAACATACATATTTTTCATGAAAAGGCTGCGGACTGGATTTGGGAAGAGACAGGCAAATGCAAAGCACATTCATTCACCAACACCATGGAAGTTTCCTCCCTGCTGTTCCCCTAGGTTCTATTCTTACCATACTTTCTCTGAAAAGAGCTCTCTTTAAATTGATTCTTATCACTCTCTTCTTTGTGCTCTTCAACAGCACAAGGGTACAAATCTAAACTTCCTGCCAGTCTTCCTGGCGCTGCTGATCTTCCCAGCTCTTATCAAATCACTATCAGCTTCCAACCCCACGCTCCAACCCCAGGAGCCCTCTTCCCCTCCCTCCCATGTGTTGATGTGTCCACTGCAGGGCTTCACACCTGTCCTTCCATCTGTCTGGAAAGATCTATTCCTCCTGCTTTGGCTAAATACTACTCATCCTACAGATTTTGCTGAAATGTCACTTCTTGAGAGAGGCTCTCCTAAGCCTCTCCCATTCCATCAGATGCAGACTTCTGTGGTCTCAATTGCTCCCTGGACTTTTCTCTCACAGTAGTTAACACAACTGATGGGTATGTGTTTATTTGGGTTTTTATTTTTTTAACATTTGCTCTCTGCCTGTGTGGAAACTAATCACGGTGGGAAATTTTACTGTGCAGCATTACTGGGGGAGCTGGTACAGGGGCACAGCACGGAATGGCAGACGGTGACTTGGGAGGGAGATGCGGTGGGAATGCATTATTAATTCATATGCTTTCCCAAAGCTGGGCCAGTCTCCCCCTGCTTCTTCATGTGGTAACCCAAAATGAGCTATCTTTGACTAAATTCTTCCCCGTGCTAAATAGATTTGTAAACCTGTAGTTGCTAAATTGAGCTTCAAGAATACATTCTTTTTTTTTTTTTTCTTTTTTCTACTTCTGTGTTTAGGAGGACAAAAAGTTCATTGTGTCCTTTGGAGACTAACACTTGCTGAGAAAACAGGAAAATTCTGAAGCTGCCAGTTACCTTTGTGTGACAACATGTGAAAAAGCTTTTCCCTGTTTCATTTCTGGTCAACACTGCAGCTTGTCTTTATTTTGTCTGTGTGACTGTGATTCTGTTATGCTTTGTAATGTACATTTAATAACATAAGGATATCACAGTATGTTTATATTACTTACAAAAGACCATACCATTCTCTCTGGATATAAGGCAACATTTTTTTAAAAGCCTTTTTAAGTTAGTTTTGTTTCTCATATAGGAAAAGCTACTGGTGTAATACAAGCCAAGGACACATCCATGGTTGTAACCATGGCCCCTCCTTGTGGCGGAACATGAGCAATGACTCCAAACACCATCTATTATTTCCTCTCTAACCTTCACCGCCAACCCCACTGAGGAACACAACACCCAGGCAAACTTCATCTGGAATTTTAACTGAGGCCTTGACACATTCCCCATCAGTTTCTTACCCTATTACTCCAAAGCGTTTTCTTAGTGGGATGGCCCTCAAGTCTTTAATTCCAACTCGTTATTCCTCTTTTAACTGAGCTAAGCATGTTTGTTATTAATAACAACAAAAAAATAAGTCTGGTGTGCACACTAATCTGAAATTTTGAGTTGGCAATTAGTTGGATGGAAATGCAATTAGATGTTTTCCTTCAAGTCCTAATTTACATGCTGGAAAGCATGGGCAGCCTTCGCAAGTAATTGCAAAAATAAGCCCTGTTTTCTGTGTTTGTATACAAATACAAAGCTCCCCAGCACACCTGCCTTTGCCTAAATAGAAGAGAATCCCAGGGTCTTCCTGCTTTATGATCGCTGAGATATACAGCAGAAAAGGAACTGATCAGCCTGTAGGTGAAATGTGTTTTCTCTCTGCCACAAAGGCTTGGCATTAATTGGCATTGACTTTACCCGTGGAGAGCCAGGGTGTATAAACTAGGTCTGACAGCCTCTCCGTGTAACCCCATGAGGTGAATTAAGGCTCTTCAGAGTTCCAGCACCCCTTTTTGTGCACTCAGAGTAATAGCTAATGCAATCCAATCCATTAAGCACTTCATGAGCATCTACCCTATGCAAGACTGCTAGGAGCCCTAGAGGGAACAAATTGAATGAGATACTGTTGACATCTTCAAGAGGTTATGGTCTAGCAAAAGAGACACAAATGCCACCATGAGCTGGGCCCACCGGAAACTGTAACAATGGTCCCTGGAGGCAGTAACAACGTCCCCTAGAGACAGTAACAAGGTCCTTTAGAGACAGCAACAAGGCCCCCTGGCAGCTGTAGCTGAAGATTAAGAAGTGGGGTGTCTGGGCTACTGTATCACTGCCCCAAGGAAGAATCAAGTTCCAGCTCAGTCCAATCAAGAACCTACTTTCATAATACAGGGACATGGAGAAAGGACTTCCTACCTCTGCAGAACAGCAAAGTGCAGAAGGGGGGAAATTAGCCAGCGAAAGAATCAAGTATAAGAGTTTTCTATAAATGGCACTCAAGACTCCAGGAGAAGAATCCAACATCATGGTGCAAATACAAGGCATATGCAGAAAGAATCCAAAAATCCAGCAGAACTTGCATGACACAAAGGAGGGGAGATGTTTTTTTAAACACCCAACACAGAACAGAAACCTTCTGTTGGCCACACTACAAAGCACTTCATCAATCCCTTAGTGAGGAGAAAATTGGCCAACATCAGAATGCTCCATATATAATGCATAATTCTTTATTTATAAATAAATTTGCCTGCCACCTCCACTCCATGTTCATTGCACAGCATGGGTTCAGTTATTATTTACTTATTTATACCCCATATTGCTTCAGGCATAAGTTGAAGGTAGCTAACATGTTTATTGGCTTGATAAAGTCTCAAGGTGAAAAGCCCCTTTAGGTAGCATCATCTACACTGAAATTTAAACTGGAGGACCCCACCTGACTACAGCCGTTGTCAAACAGGGACAAAGTTCAAGTATAGCCTTGGGTTAGGAAGCAAGCAGAGAGGGAAAGAGTCTGAAGGAAGCTGGTAATGATGCATACAGGCCGGATGTGGTGGCACACACCTGTAATCCCAGTACTTGGGAGGGGGAGGCAGGAGGGTCTCTTTGAGTTCAAGGCCAGCCTGGGCTACATAGTTAGTTCAAGACCAACTTGAGCTGCATAACAAAGTCACAAAGACAAAAAAAAAAAGTAATATTGCCAACTCCACTCACATATGGGAAATGGTTCTAGGTACAGACTGTCCCCAAATGCCCAAATGAGCAGAGTTAGGCAAATTCAGTCACTGGATTTGGGTTCGGCTAATAACCACAAGCTTTCCTCTGAAACTCATCACAGGTACATCAAAAGGCCTTGAATTGTTCTAAGTTCCTGGCTGTCATTCTAGGTTTTAAAAGCACCACTGTAGTCTGCAAGAACCAAAGCTATAGGATACCAAGGAAATGTTTTTTGTACCAGGGATCAAACTCATGACCTCGCACTTACCAGGCAGGTGCTTATGCCACTGAGCTAAATCCCCAGCCCCTGCTGAGGAAATATTTAAAAGAAAAACTCATGCCTAAAAGTGAGCCTCTATTCATTTCTTTGTAATATGCAAAGTGTGAAAGTTGGTAGAATAAAAAAAGTCCCTTTTGTCAGGCTTTATCCATAATCAGAAATAAAGCCAGAGGTTATGAAGCAAAGACTCATAGGCAGGTATGTCTGACAACAAGAGGTATCAAAAAGACTCTGCCAGGACCATAAGCCTGCACAAAAGCCTACACAACTTTACACACACACACACCCTCTACAAAGACATCTGCCCAGAAACTGCAGATTCACTGTTGGATGGGCAACACTCCTGTTATTAATCCCACAGCCAAGAATTACAGTTTCAAGATATCTCATACAATCCTTCTCATTTTGTCTTTAAAAACTTCCCCTTGCCTCAACCTCTTCAAGTCCACCGCTATTCTGGCCATGTGTTCACACTCGATCACTCTTCGGGCTCAGGAAAGGTCCTGGATGCTGAGGGTCGGGGGAGCTGGCGTGGCAGTGGAGAGCTGGAAGGACCCTGCTTCACGGAAGCCAAGCCAGGCGGGGCTTCTGAACAAGGGCAGAGGGGCTCACTTTTCATGCTAGAAGGAATATAGGTTGGTAAAACCAAGAGCTGCTTCTCTAAAGGAAGCATCGCTAAATGGAAAGGGGAGTGTGGGAGCTGTCAACTACAATCCCGCACTCTGCAGGAGATGGAGGGAAGGATCACAGGTGATTAGAAATGTTTTGAGCTAACTGACTCTCCCAGGTAAGGTTAAGCTTAGCAAGAAGACCCCTGCCAGACTATCGCTCCAGCTTTGATCCGCGCGCAGTAAGCAGCTGGCCTTCTGACCCTTTATCAAAAGCATGTGAGAGTGGATGAAAAGATAAAGTGGAAGACGGCAGTTAAAAAGTATCCAGGTGTCCATGGTTAATTGCATTAAGCCTCACCGGTCCATCCTCGCGTTGTGGGGTCCTTTTGCCTTTGTATATGAGCCTCCCAGGCATAAAGCATAGCCAGGGAGCCTCCACATCCCTCATCAGTGAGCTGGAGATTTGCTTCCAGATACCAACTGGATTGCTAGCCCGTGACCATATTCTTATGTTCCCTGCAGGGAATGATTTTTAATAATGACCAACTATCCTAATAGAATGGTTTCCTGGTTCATTTTAAATTAAGTCAGATCAACAAACAACTTCAGAAATAGCAGGGGTCTTGATCAGGGTAATGGTTTTAAAAAATAATAATAATAATAATAATAATAATAATAATAACTCCAAGAAAAAAATTATGGGAGTGAACATCCATAGGGCCTGGTGATTCACTGGATTTGGTTGAACACTAGCGGTTGTGAATCCAGGCAATGAGTATGGGATGGTACCGCCAACCAAGATGGAAAGGAGACGGATAAGCAGAGCTCAAGGTGCCCTAGGGACTCTGAATTGGTAAAGAATGGTCAGGCTCTGCTGCAGCAATTAATTGTCCCCAAATCTCAGTGACTTAAACTCTTATCCCTTGGTCCTGTTGCAGCCTTGTGCAGTTCAGATTTCTCTCCTGGGACGCTCTTTTTCAAGGAGAGACTTGGAAATCCAGGCTCCTCCCTTTCCATGACTGCCACCTTAGAGAACTTTGCTTCCAGGAGAGAACAGGATAGAATCAGTGCATCGTCCACTCAAGGGCCAGTGCATATCCCCTTACTCCCAAACTGAATGCAGGAGAGGCTAGAAAATAGACTCCCCTTGTGTTCCCAGAACAGCAGCAGAGTTCCAATAGCATCTGGCTTGTCTTTGCCACAGACTCAAGGTATTCAAGGAAAAACAGTGGCCAGAGATACCAGACGGGTTCAGAATGAAGAGGAATGAATCAAGCTGCAAATGTCAGTTCGGTCAATGATTTACACCTTGAAAAAATGCGTGATATTAACCAAGGAGAATGTACACACTTTAAATGATGGGAAAATTGAGGGACGTCAAATTTTATAGATTCAGAGAAGAAAAAAACATTGAAAGATGACCAACACAGGACATGGAATGAAGATATGTTCTTGTGGGAATTAAGAAATACCTTCAGCATTCATAGCAATGAACTAACCTTATTTACAGAGCCAGAAATGTCAGCTCATTCTGACAAAGAATTTTTACCCCTCGGGCTAATAGAGGGGTCTTGGGATTTATGGTTTGATGGCAAGACAATAGAATTTCAAGGGCTTCTGAGTGGCTCAATGGAAGCAATATTAGGATTTGGAAGAACACACTTGCCAAACTGTTAGTATCTGTATCAAAGAAGGTGACATAGGCTAGGAGCCTGAAAAAGGAAGTCCTAGATCTGGTGGCCACTGTGAAGACACTTAGTCTCTCTGAATGTCAGTCTCTGACTTTCAGTGTGGGGACTGTGCTTCCAGCCATATTAACCATGCAGAAGAGAGATTAAGTATCCACTGTGCACAAGCCCCTATGCTGAATTCTTTGAGCAGATCGGTTCATTTGTTCAATCCTATTCATTTCAATTCTATGACGCATACGAGACTCTCTTTCACAAATGGAGAAACTGAGACTGAGGTAATTTATTTAACTTGCCTATAGTCAGATATCTAAATCACTCATGAAATTCAGGCACAGGTAGGTAGAAACCTAGACTAAGAAACATCCAGATGCCCAGTGTTCCTAGCTTTTATTCACTGATTCAGTAAACATATATGTAATGAGTTTTCAGAGACATAGTCCTTTTCATGAAGCATTTTCCCAAGAAACGACATGTCCAGCACAGAAGAGGCCTTTGCCCAACCTGGGCCCTAATCAAGAGCCCTGCACCCCAAAACTCACACCACTTCATTTCTCCCATCTAAATGGGAGAAATTTCAAGATTGGAAATCAATGGTCCCTTGATACACTTGAAAAGGTGCTTCTCCATTTTTGAGAAGGTGATTCCCCCATCTTGGTTAGATGAGCAGTTTAGTAATTAGGTTCTCTATCACTTTGTCAAGATGGAGCAAGAAGAGCTAAACAAAGCTGGATGCCAACGACCTGCGCTCCTTCAATATGAAGAAAATGAAAAAGGTGACCCAAGTTTTAAATCCCTCTGAAGGTAAAGAGCTCTATCTTGTCACCCACAAAGAAAAAATGTTTTTCTTTTAAACCTATTTATCAGGTTACATCATACTCTATTCTTGTTATAGTGAACCATAGGATGCTATGGAGTCTTATAAGATTACCAAAAGACCATGTGATAAAAGTATCAGAGAAAAGTTACAGGATCACAATAAATTAAACAGTTTGGTATTACACTTTTTAATTTCAATTTAAGTACATTCTTTGTTTCTTTATAATTGTTGGTAAAATTAAATTCTCTTTTCCAATTAAAATAAAACCAAACTGCTTAGCTGTTGAGACCCTCTGAGCTCTCTGTAAATCTCCTTTAACAGGTGAAAAAAAAGCTATGTGTGACACTCTATCAGCCTCCAGCGGTGTTATTACACATTGTACACAATAAAAAGATGGGGACTTTTTTTATTTTCAGAGCCCATCTCCATAAAAAAAATCTCTTGCTAATGCTGATTTTTTTTGCATATGTTACAACCAATGAATTTAGGAAGCCTGGTGTTTTCCCCAATATAGCTCCCAAGACCTAGCTCCATGCTAAGTCATAGTATTTATTGATGGTTTCGTAGTCAAGTTATTTGAGTAGATAATATTAATGAATATATGTTATTTACTAAGGACACAGCAATAAACAAAACATTTAAGATCCCAGTATTAAGAAGTTTATATTTGTATAGTCAGAGATAGGAAATATAAAAAAATAAATGATTTACTCTAGTAAAAGATCACAGTTATTAATATATGCTTGATAAAAACAAAATGAAAAGTTCTCATTTGTACCACTGGAAATCATCACCTTTAACTAAAAGGATAAATTTTGGAACAATAAATGTAGTATGATAAGAACAGACATCCCGCCAAACAATTCTGGCTACTCAACCCTGAAAGCCACCCCTGCATTCTGTTCTTTTATTAAATCAATGTCCACATCACCCCAGCTCCAGTGAAAGAACTACAAAAGCAACCTGCACATGTCCAGACGTTCCTGGTTTCTCATTCAGGGCTAAAGAATCCTCCAAGACAAAACTCAATTTTAATTATCCTGCAGAGCAAGAACTCACTGCTAATGTTAGCTGGGTGTGTGCATGTAAAACTGCAGCAGTACAAGGAAGAATGTATCCTAGGTTCTCTGTATGCAAGCCCATCTCAAAGGTTTCGAACAGGTTTAACTTGTCCTTGTGCAGTTGAAAGTAAACACCGTGGCCCTCGGCAAAATTAAAAATCAAGACAAGTCTGTCTAAGATGTCCAGGCTTTTTTCTCTCTAGCCTGCTGTGTTGTGTTCAGAGGGTTGTTGTAGGAAAATGCAAACTACTCCAGGTATGTGGGCAGATCATATTTTAATTCAGGGAATTAGGTGTTTCCAAAAGTGTCTGAAAAACTTGGGAAGGCCAAGCTATGAGCTCAACTAGAAAAGCAAAGGAAACTATTAGGCAGAGGCTGGCTTGGGTTTTGAAATTTAATTTTCAGATATAGACTGAAAAGTGCAGCTCTTAAGTCTCTCAAAGTACAAAAATTGCCTGTGTATCACAAAACCTATTCAAAAGCTCTTTACGTTCCTAGAAAATTCTAGCTGCAAAAACAAATTTCCCATACTTAAGCTTTACTTGGTACAAGAGCAAAGTCTTTGTACTTCTGTGGAAAATATTTACTATGAAAATATCATCTGGAATTTAAAACTAGAAAAAGAAAAATTAATAACCAGCGTCAAGAAGAAATCATTCAAAGGTCAAAGATAACACAGTCATTAATCTCATTCTTTGCCTTTTGTCATTATTTTGTGTGGGTTAAGAAACTCTGGAACATTCTCCTCATTGCTTGTACCTCTATGCCCCACACACGTCCTTTCTAAGCCCCAGGAATCTGTCACCTATTTAAGGACCACAGGTACTCATTATGATAACACTAGATCTATGATATCTCACATTCAAAAATCTGACAAAATCATTCCATTAAAGAGTTTATGCAAAATTGTTCTATTTTATGCAGAAGACTAAAACTAGACCCATGTCTATCACCATACACTAAACTAAAATCTAAATGGATCAAAGATCTAAATATTAAAACAGAAACACTAAAACTACTGGAAGACAAAGTAG